>JAQFZE010000183.1:0-35213 GCA_034695245.1 Dicyrtomina saundersi
ATATGTAAAGTTTATATACCAATTCTTCTGTTTTGAATTTTAAGTGACCAACTACTGACTACTACTGGTACTGGCACTGGCAATCGCACCTGGCACTCGCTTCCCGCATTCACCATCACCCATTATTTTTGTCGGTGACGCGTGACGCGGAAAAAACTCAATAAATTAATAAAAACTGTCTGACTTCAGTTAAGTTACTTAAGTTCCAATTTTCCCGTTGGCTCTGCTATAGCAGTTAGCAGTATGAATATGAACTAATAAACAAAGTTATAGCTAATTCAGTGGGAAGGGTTTTTCAGCAACGAGATGCTTCTTATATCAGGCAGATGAAAGTTCATACCTTTTTTAAATTGTGTTACTGAAAAACTTACAGACAGACATATTAAGTTTGAAGTGAAAGCTGCTGCGAATGCCGGTAGTGGTACCGGTCTGCTTTCTCCTGCTTTACTTTTAACAAAGAAAAAAAAGGAAAAGTGAGTGCCATAAAACTTTAAGTAGCGATATAGCGAGAACCCGTCTTTAGAAATGAGAGAAAAGAAAATTAGTTGCCAGTTTATTGAAGACGAAGAAACTAGAGAAACTAATGGCAACTATAGATAACAAAAGCAAAATTAAAAGGAAAAACAGTTGATAATCATACTACCTATACACTTAACTTTGCCAGTAATCCAGTAAATTTAAGATTTAATTTAGTAGACTAAATTTAGAATGTAAAATTTAGTCTCACGCATTCTATTCTTGATGACAAACATTATGACATTCGACATTTGACTGTGCGAAGTTAACATAAAAAGTAAGTAAACAAGAAAAAAACGACAAGAAAATGTGTAGCCAACGGACTTAGAAATATAAATTACTACCGATACAAATTACCAATTACCATAATAATATACCATACCACTATCTGTAGATTGTAGAGAGTCGTCAAAAATATTCAAATTCAAACTAGGCTTGCTTCAGTTATGTAAAATGCTTCTACTCATATATACTAAAAAAATAGTATATGTTCATATATAATATATAGTGTCAATCAAAAATATCTGACATATATATATATATGCCTACATATATTATACTACAAAAAAATAAATTACATTACATATAAACGTACTTATTGTTCCTGCAATGAGCAAAAATGAATATTGTGCGATGTGAAGCATAAACGCAAAACAAAAACTGCTATAATAATAATATGAAGAAAAAAAAGGAAATGAAAACAATTCATAGAACTAACTACATCCTCCACAGTATAAAATAATGAAAAAAAAATACATAAGTTAAATTATGGTTATATAAAAGACAGTTGCTCTTGATTACGATTACATTATGCATATATATATACACCTCTATCTCTATTATTCCCCTACATTAATACATTACCAATTAAAATATATACCAAAATCAAAAACCAATATGATATACTACTTACCTTTACACAACTCCCTCTATAAAAATTTCCAGTACTTAAAAAAAGAAACTAAAATATAAATCAAAACCAATCTATAATAATGTTTAAAATTTAAACAAAAAAAATTTTTTGGGTAACACCAAAAGAAAAAAGAAACACTTTACAAGTCAAAAACTTTTGTGCCTCATGGGTTTTCAGCCCCTTTGTAATTTATTAGTTGTTTGAGTATAGTCAAGTTTTCTAAATGATAAGGTATGCGTTGCGCGTGTGATCAGAAGTATAAAATAAAGAAGGGAAAAAACTTCAACTTTGAAAAAAAAACTATTAATATTACTATACAAAATTATTAACTTATTTATCTGGGAGAATGTGTAAAAAAAATTACTATTACTACTACTACTACTGTCAAAAGAAATACAGGAGTTTTCAAATTTTCAACGAGCCTGACTGCCGCATGACAGGTTTGAAAGAAGAAGAAAGAAAAAAAACAACAAGTAATTAATAATTATTATGTACACTATTATACGAGTATGTCAATGTGCATGCTTCATTATATATATATACTAATTATAGTCTAAATAATACAATTAAAAATATTACAATTAGATATTCATATTGATATTATAAACTTACAATTTTAGATTGTTCAAGGAGTTTTTAGGTAGGATGGGAATGGGAACACGAACTATTAGATAAAGAAAAACATATACAACACACATCTATACTATTGATATCTAACTTAAAGAAGAAGAAAAAAAAACATTTAAAATTACAACAATACAATCGCATGAATAATGAATATTGAGTATAATGAAATATGAATATTGTATGATGAAAATAATATTGCATAATTCTTAATAATAATGATGACAAAAAAAACCCAAAACTTTTACTAAGCATTGTACTTTGCAAAAAAAAACTTTGAAATTGAAACCGACAGCTTTGATGCCTAATAATATTATCTTAAACACTATTATACATATAATATAATATATATATACATAGCTCTCGCCCAAAATCCAAAAGAAGAAAAAAAAATACCAAAAAACGTTTACTTAAAAGTTTAAAATAAATATATATATAAGAAGTAGAGAATGGGAAAAAAAGAAAACTAGATCTTGAAAACATAAAAACGAGTCTCAAAAATGTGAAATGTAATATACGATTGGGGGTGACAAAAAAAAGAAATAATGGAAAATGTATCAGAAAGAGCTTTGTTGGACACGTTAACGTTTTAATATTATTGTTACTTCAGTTTGAATCATAAAAATATCTTTGTTAATTACACTATTTAAGAAAAGTATAAAGTTAAGGTTGAAAAATTCCTGTATGATACTTTAATTTCCCTATCTCTCCGAAGAATCGTTTTTTTTTTCTTGGATTTTATTTACCAATCCAATTAATATATTGTTGTTTACCATTTTTATGAAAGCGTGCCGCTTCACTTTCAAAAAACTTCTAGTTTCTAGTAAGTAATTTATTGTTATTCTATTTACTTAAATAGTTTTGATTTTGTCTTCTCTGTATTTTAATGTTTTATTACAAAGTGAACTATAGTTGACTCCAAAATGCAAAGATGGAAAAATCCCCGCTCAGTTCCAGTATGATGCATAAATCTCCTCAAAAATACTGTTGCAATTAATTGACCGTGACCGTAACCGTAAAACCGTTAATCATACCAGTAACCGTAAAAACCGTAACCGTACTATAGAGTAAAGTATTTAGCCATTACAAACTGGGATACAATTACTATATATAATTAAATATGTATATACTAATGTAAACTTTTAAAATACATTTTAATACCAATAATATCTCTGTTGAATTGTAGTACTATATACTTACTTATCCATACCATATAATACCATACAACCACCAAGCGTAAGGACAGAAATCATTGAAATAAAAATGGTATTTAAAATTACATTTACTTAGCTATAATAGTTTTCCTTATATATATATACATACATATATATTTCAAAACTGTTCAATTTATTATGTACTATGTACTTATACTTATAGACCATTCGCGCCACCCAACTTTGAAAAGCCAATAAAGTAAAAAAAAAATATTAAAATTGAAAAAAATTCAAAACCGCCACATAAAATTAATGATGATAGTTAAAAAAAAACAAAACACAGCTAAATTTAGTAACTATACAGATTACATACTCTAATAATAATTATACCTATGTACTAATATTAGCCTTTTCTAAGAGCTACAAAAAATTAAATAAAAACGCGCGTTTTTTGTTTTTCGTTCTACTAATAGAAAGTTATCTATAAAAAGTCAAGGTTGGATTGTGCAATTTGTCTAATAATTACATTATTATGGAAGTGTTAAATAAAGAAGTAAACCGTTCTCAAAAAAAAACTACAATTTAACCTGTGTTACAATTTTTGGGCTTTTTCTAGCCACAAAAATTAATTTAGCTTTAGGAATTTTTAAATTGTTACATTTGAATTTACTATAGATGCTAAGATATAAAAACAACAAATGAAACCATTTTAGGAATAATAATGAATATAACGTGAAAGAACTCTTATGAAAGCATCCCATTTTTCTTCTCACGACATTTTCCATTCTACCACCCTATTTTGAAAAAAGACACCAAATCAAGTAAATTTAAAATGAAAATAGTGCAGCGTAGGACATACTTATTACAATGTATAATTAAACTCAACACATAAGTATATACCTCACATTTAAACTAAATACAGAACTCCACACACCTTACATACTATTTACTTTATTTGAAGTGAGGTAAAATTAATACAGAAAAAAAAGCATCAACTGTAATATTTCCATCGATTCCTGTGTAGTACTGTCTGATTGAAGTAGTCGCGAAAAAAAATTAAAATAAGCTACATTCCAAAATTAATATAACCTTCAAATTCTCACACTAAGTACCCCAGCATCCAGCAAAAAAACATCCAAATCCAAAACTGTACAATGTATATGAAGAAAGAAAATAAGTTATTTAAACAGATGAAGTACAATTTACTTACCTACAATAAGAATGAACGAGTGATTTGACCAGTTGAGTTCTACATTTAAAAATAAAAATAATGATGATATGACGATACGTCATGAGAGTATATGGTCAGGATGAATCAATTTATAAATTTAATCTGGTCCTATATGATGATTATGACAAAAAACATAAAACGTAAAAAACTATATTACTGCTATTACTGGTAATAGTGGTTTACATATAGTGGTCAGTTTCTTTCTAGTCAAAAATAAAGAGGAACGATGCATAAAATCATACATACTACAAAACTAACTACTACTCTACTACAAAAACAAACACTCATCTACCGCATTTGTAATGAATACGTAATAAAAATCTGCGCTGATTTCAGAAAATTCTTTGTATAGTTATATTTTGTTTTTATTCATTCTCATAATTTCACATTTTCATCAGAACTGCTTTTTGTCGTTTCTACTTACTCAAGTTGAAGCCCGACGTCCAACACACTATTTAAAGGTGAATTTCTTTTACTTTTTATGGAATTATATATACAGAAAAAAACAGTTATATTATCATGAGATGAAGGAAAAATACCATTACATAAAAAGCCATGTGTAGCCTACAGACATTGAGAGGAGGGATATTTAAATTGAATGTAACTCTATAAACAATTACATTATTACATACAATGATAAAAAATTCTTTGGTTTTAACTTGCCTAACGTGTACCCCTCAAAATATATAAATCAGGATAAGAATAGTATTGTACAGAAGTACAGTATATTTATCAGATCCGGACTAGCCAAACATTCAAAACACAATTATCTATTTACATCTGTGTATAATTTAAAACCTCAGGGTTCAACTTACGACTTTTAAAATGTAGCGAATTATTAAATATCGCTAAAAAATATACTAAATTATTAAACACTAAATGATGATAGCAATTTAAGGGATTTAACAAAAAACTTTTTCCTTTTTCTTTCATACGAAATCATTCATATACCATTCAAATATCATATTATATCGAACATCAAGAAGTGTGTGTATTCCCTCGTACATTTCTCAAACCTATAGCTACGCATGGTACTTATGTTGTACACAATTTGTGTCCAGTTCGTGAGTACGTATCCGGAGTTAGGATTAGATTTCACTATTCCGCATGCAAATTTAATTTACATTTAGTCCACTTTCTTGTCAGAGGTGTAGTTGACCCTGACCACAGCAGTAATAGGTTCAAGAAATTTACCAGCGAAATACATCAATTGTACCTGAGCTGAACTAGTCATTCATCATTATAGAAGGAATTACAGATGTGTAGCTTACAACCTAACTAAAGCCGGCCAGAAATATAGACAGCCACTTTCATTTCAAGTAACTTGGAATTACATAATATTAGCTACACATTTAGAATTGAATTCTATCGTCATAAATACGACATACAAGAGTTCATAATAAAATTATTATACTTAATTTAAGGTTTGACTAAACATATTAAGGGTACATATACGGATAATGTACATACAGAATACGTACATATACATTATTGTACATGATTTAAAGAGAGCGTTATACTTGCATAAAATTACCATCAATGGAGATATATATGTTACCCTTTTTCATTCGTCACTGCTACCATAGTAAATTCAAATTTAAAACTCTATATAAGTATAACGCTTCTCCACAAATCACCTCCTATATATCTATTATTGTAGATCCATAAATGTAAATTATATAAATTATTCATAAATATTTTAAAGCGTAATTACACCATTGTACACATATTTTATTTTTATATAATTATTTAGACCTCTACAAATTTTTATTTTCATAATAAAACATTTTAAGCGGGTTTCAACTTTCAACTTCTGAGCATAACCGTATTGCAGGGGTTAAATGATAATTTGTCGGGAAACTAACGAGATGACAATAATTAGTAATCCGACCCCCTGCGCTTGCGCTCTCAATACTTAATCATACAAGATTTGACCAGAAGTTTCCCCCAAGGTCAGAGTTCAAAGGGTTACTTTAATTTGTAAGTTCTTTTTCTCTTCTAAAATCCATTCATATAAATAATTCCCATGAGAAAAATAAATTGACAAGGGCAAACCTTAGGGAAGCTATACAAAAAAGACATCTCTTAGTCGAAATTTGAACAAAGTTCTAAAAACATTTACCACATATTATGGACATCAACATTACAATTTGAAATCATGGCGTTATTGTGAACGATCTACATATAATTTTTAAATCCTACTAAATTACATAATTTTTAAATCCTACTAAATTACATAATTTTACGCTAATTTTACATCGCATCGGTTTTTGAAAGTTGAATACATATATAAATGATCTTAATTTAAATTCAGCGAAATGTGCACTAACAATTAGATTGAAACATTACAAGTCCAAATGATTTCAATACGAAAGCAATAGCAAGCAAAACTACTGTGCACACTCTTGATCATATGAATACAAGAGTAGCAGACAAAACGTTCAATTTAAAACTGAAAAAGAAATCCGTAGAGTTCTTCTATCCAAATCTATGCACATACGCCATACACATTAATTTAAACTAGGACTTATGTAATAATAAAATAACTTAATCTACGATCAAATTTATTTGTAAAGCAAATTAGTTACATGTAACTCTCTTGAACAATAACATCTATACTGCAGACTATTATATATCCCTACAAAGTTTGAATTGTTTGACTGGCCCATTCTACTCCATAATATAATGACTACTTGACTACACAAAGAAAGCTTCGGAGAGTTCATAATTGTCATGTCTGGATTTCAATTTTGCAAAATTTGGTATGGGTGATTCCATGAGAGAGTGAGAAGTTGGTGTACTCAGACTACAACGTGAAGACGTATCCGATAAAGATTTTGTCCGACGCCTCCAGTATGAACGTCCACTCTAAACATTCAAAAGAAATAAAAAATAAACCATAGCTTTTTAGTATTACATACTATTGCATTAAAAAATTGAGTTTTTCAAAATTCTGTAATATACATTATTATGAATTACCGGCGGAGATTCCGTTTGCACTGTGTGGTTTTCTGTGACTGACTGATTAATGGTGACGTTGTCATACAGGGAGCAAGTGGAGCCTGCTAAGACCAGAGATGCTGGAGGAGACTGATGACAACGGAGAGACAAGCGAGCATCCCCCCAACGACTGGCACCGTTTAAAGCTTCGACAACGACAGAGTCCCACTCTAGCTGGCGCTTCCAGTCATTCACTTCCTATGAGAGTAAAAAAAATAAACGCTCAGTCGATGTCATACATTTGTTCTCATTTTTGTTTCTTATTATTCTTGAAGCAGAGCAGAGGCGAACAGAATGACGAGTTTATCCAGCAATTAATGTCAACAACATAATTCAGTCAACACTCGTGACAAAAGATTGTATGTATGTCTACATGGCTTCTTGCCTAATTTATGGCACGACACCGCACCGCTTACGGCATCTCCCATCAAACAGGACCATGAACAAGGTAAAATCCAAAACAACAACCAAACAACAGGAGGCAAAGATAGACTAGTTTTACCTGTACACCTACTACTTACTATATACTTGTATACTTATTACTATAGTAAATACATGGACATGCATATATAAAATAATCTCCAATCTACAGACTACAGAGATGCGACCAGATAATTTAGAAATATTTGCCGCGAATCTCCTTCACTGAATACATACAGCCTGTTAATTATCCCAAATCCAATTCCCCCTACTCCTTAGCCAGAACCCAGAACCAGAATGCTCAATAGAAAACTTGGCCAACTTACTATGTGAAGGGAGTAAAAATTCAAGTCATCAAAATTCTTCGGGGTGTATCGGAAAAGAATGTCAATGAGTTCACCTGCTGCCGTCTTCTCAGAGATCATTATACTTTTATACTGCCACTGTAAAGTAAAGCAGAGGATTACATTGCATTATTCATGTGGTACGGATAAGAGAGAGCAATTCAATTTATTTGAGAGCCTCGTCTTTAAAAGACGTTACATCTTTCAGTAGCTTCTCGTTAGTAAACAAATACGCAAATAAATACATTTGTAATGGGTCATTTTAAGCATGACCACTAAGTATGTATGTGAGTATATACTGTGTGTAGCTCACCCCAACTGAATTCGAGCCGTCAAAAACTTTGACTAGAGTGCCTCTCTTCATCTGGAGACAAAATCGAGCTTGACCCTTGGGATAGCATTCTTGGAGTTGGAGTGGAGTTGCTGTGTCTTCCAATTTAATAGAAGCTCGAGTATCCGAACCTGTTCGAGAGAGAAAACACATAATATATCCTCATCATCATCCTCATCGTCCAGCTTAAGATTATAAAAAGCAAAGCACAACTGGTTCACAATTTACACTAATGGACTCGCCCCACGTTCAATTTACCGATAATAAGTCCATCAGTCTCCATCTTTGTATCGGAGAGTAACAGGACTATTCAAAATATGATAGTTTTATTTCTCATTTTACAAGAAGAAAAAAAATGACAACAACAACAACACAACAACAAGAAAAGAAGGAATTGTTTGATTTCTTATTATATTTCATGTCTTACCGGCTGGCCCCCGAATATCAACTTCCATAGACAGCACAAACAGTCTGGGGTCCTTATAACGAACTTTACATTTGGTTAAGAGAGCTGTCACAACTTCCTCACAGGTTGTTGTTGGAGTCACACCCACAGTTTTGTACTGAATATCAGGACGAAGACAACCCGCGTAAATCCTCATGGGAACCTAAAATTAAAAAAAAAATTTAAACTTTATTTTTAGTCCACTTTTTTTTCTGTAATTCTAAATCCACTCTCATCCTTTTTGCGTGTAAAACATTAAAGAAAAGTGTTGTAGAGGTAGAAATGGAATCTTTGTCAATCCTTTCAGATCTAATACTATTTTCTATTATGGTCACTTTTTTTAAGGAGCATGGTCATTATTCTTAACACGATTTGATAAGAGCCATAGAGCTCGTTACGCTAAAAGCTTTCGTACATTGAGCTACTGTACTGTGCTGAAAGTTACAATAATTATTTGATTGCCAAGTTCCCACCTACAACTTTTCCCTACTTCCTTTTTCAGAGCTGCAGACAGTCAGACAGACTGCTGCAGAGAGAACGTGTTACACAATTACTGAATGTTCAAAGTAATATACGCATTATGTAAGGAACATACTACGTAACGTAACGTACGAACTTACATACAACAATAGTTTTAGAGAATCGTGAACATTTTCAAACGGTTTTCAATGTTGTTTCATCAAATCTACTACAAAACATATGACTGGTATGTTAGTGATGCTCACTGTGCTGTGTACAGTACATTGTATGTTTTGATCGTCCTACACTCTGCTGTGATAAATTCATGGTGTTGAGGATTGAAACTACCACCTCCCTCCTGTCCAAAATACATAATATAATATGAATCTGACAATATCTTTCATCTACTTTCAACAATGCCTAAACTATATGAAACGAGCATTGTTGTTAAACACAAGTGCAGATCGGAGTTGTCTCTTTAAATCCTTGTTGGTTAAGGTAGGTCTACTCATCTAATCTCGTCTCTACAACGCAACGTCCTTATCCCACGGCTACCGACAACCACCACACCGACCCTCACCTGTCGCGATATGAAAGTTTATACCGTACACCACATGTTCTATTTCTACTACTACTGGGACCACTACCACAACTCGGAGATTCTCAAAATCAAAATCTAAACCAAAGTTAAACTCAACCTTTAGGTGCTCTTCACCTGTCACGTACACTAATATAGTTCAATATAAAATGCAGGTATAGGAGGTAAATATACCTTGCATGCTATATGGCATATGGCTGAGTTCAAGATTCAAGATGCTATGGGAAAAGAAAACACCGGAAACATTACGTAACAGTCCTACCATCCAATTACTAAGAGGCCCAATCACTTTGTCGTTTTTTTCGTTCACAGGAGTTTATATAGTAATAGAGCGTATTATGTAGTAACAGAGTAGTAATAATGCATGCGTAACTGTACACGTTTATGGGACGGACTACACGGTGAAATGCACTATAGTAATATATTAGGAATGGTAATATCCTATAAGGCTTAAGTTTTACACGGTACACAAAAAAATACTATAAACGTATCATCATCATGCTTACTCGTATATACAATAAATAATAATAATAAATATGTTTCACCCGGACTCAAAATCTTTCTCACAACCTTTATTGCCCTGAGCAAGGACGACGATTAAAAGGATGCATGTATCTTACATGTCTTCAATGAGCACATCGTACCTTTAGATTCCATTTGTATAGCATGTGTGTATGATAATGTTTAAAGTTCAAATGTTACTCAATAAATGTACTTAAAGACTTGTAAAACATTATGCATATATGAACCTACCTACTCTATATTCTCGATACACCTTTCAATTTGGAATTGGATTATTTGAGGACGAGCCTCTCTTCCCCTTTCCCATTCACCGTATGCCGTATAGATAGATCGAGGACATTCGAAGATCGAACTGTCGAACTATATAACATACTCGATCGCTCTCAGTAAGTTCAGTAGTCAGTGTAAATTTTACTACTGGGGTTTACGATGTAAACTTACGTCAGTTCTCATCTCGTCATCTCCATTGTAAATACGTAATAAATTTCAATTTTTTAATATATATATTTTTTTTTCAAAAAGATGTCAAGTGAATCATAACAAAACTCAACTATCACTGTCATGACCATTTATTTTTCAGTATGATTTAAAGTCTTCACCCGTACCAATACCAAAGCAAAAACCAAACCAGAAACCAATCATCCGCTAAAGTTCGAAACAAAAACGTAATAATCTGTTCAGTTTGAACTCGTCCCTTGTATTTTGTATAGCATTATTAATCTATAGCAAAAAATACATTATATGTATTGTGATAAATTCTTTTGTATTTGACTTGAAGCGAAAAAAACGAGGGAGAGAGAGAGATCCGCCTTAAAGATCATTATTATAAAGCCAAATAAAATTAAAACAATCTTGTAGCTACAGTATTTTATGAGTTCAGTATTATTCTCTCTAAATTATATGATCGCATACCGTTTATACAATATCAATAGTCAGTACCAATAGCATAATAGCGTATAGACAAAGGCAACTAAAATTGTTATGGTTTCATATTACCCAACTTTTATATTTAAAGTTTCATGCCTCAAATGTAGACTATGCAAATACACACACACATACACATCTCCACGTTGGAATTGTAATCGTAGTAGTAATTCTGCATTCCCCACAGCTCATAAAAAACTGAAGCTATGGATTCATAGGAAATTATGCGACGACATCAATGATAATTGATTTGAAGAATAAACGATGACGATGATATCAGTTTTAAATACTTGTTGGGCAACAATTTCTTTGTCCACCTTTACGCCTCTCTACTCCGTCTCCGTCGTGAGTTTCAGAGTGAGTACGTCAAAAGTCAAGAAGTTGAAGCTACACGGATGCGGACACACAGCTATATGACAATTATTATTATGTGCTCTCTCAAGTAGGTATTTGTATTTGTAATTCCGTATAAACTTATCAAGATTATAATATTTTTTGTGTGATTTCTCCCTTGATATGATATTGATCCTGATGTCCCACATATAGGGAGCATAGTGTGTCCCTATAATATATGCTTTAGTTTGTTGGTATGGTGTGACTCAGCTTTATCATGAAAGACAGCTTGAGCAATTTCCGCTGTATTTGTATTGACTACTTATTTTTATTTTTTTCAATGTGTGAATATTTATTAGTTCACTCGCAGTAGGGCCCTGTGACTTGAGCTTGACTTCATTATAATAAATTCTAATTGCAGAATTCATAAGAATAAGAACTCCAAATACATATGTACTTTTACGTTGTTCTCATTATATGAGTAACTACAAACTACAGCCCTATTAGAATTAGACTACAGCAAAAACAATGTAAATCAATTCAAGGAGCTATACAAATTAGATATTAATATCTGTAATAACTACACAGATATTACCACTATTATATTTGCGATCGTATATTTACGTATCACTCTCAAGAAATATGTGCTACGTAGGTAATGTTTTGAAACTTATTGTTCAAAACAGAACGTCACTAGTTGTACGCCGCACACACACACACACACACATACGCAGGAGCACTTATTGTTAATTATATATGTACCAACATATAAAGCAGTAGGTCCGTGTACGGCCGATTGACTAATAGCATGTCAATCATTCAGTAAATACTCCACAATGAGAAAAGAGAAGACCTTGATAGAAGACAGAGCAGGATCAGACCCCCATAGCCTATAGCCATTCCCTATAGCTATACACAACAAGCAGACCAACAATTTCCGTCTCTGTCTAATCGGCTAATCAATCGTATGCAAATTAAGTGACCAATCTAGTCGTATTCGACTTGTACTACTAATACTAACACTAAAAATTCCAATCTTTTTCACTTTTCCCTTTTTTGTGTGTGTGTTTGCGAAGCACATGTAGGAACGTGAGTTAAGCTCATAATAAAAAAAAACTTCCAAATCACAGAAAAAAAATTAGATTAGTACCGCAAACAGAGAATTCGTAATACAGTATCCAGTCAATAGATAGACAGACAGAGAGGGCCGTTTCAATAATTATAATTAATTTATTGGACGTCTAAAGCACCAAATGCAATAAGGACAAAATAAATTACAAAGGATAATTTATATTGTAAACTTGATTCGATATTATTAATCGCATAAGCTCAAGTCTCGAGTCTCTCCATCAACTCTACTCTACTCGAGGCATGCATCGCATCATTGAAACTGATTAAATTTATTTGTACTCCAATTTCCATGTTCCTCCTCCTCCTTGCTCCGGCTAACGCAACTCTGCATCATCATCTTTCAAATGTTTATGCATGTAGAAATGCCAAACACAAACATCAATATAGCAAGTTACCAGCGCATTGCTCCAACAAGATGTAGCAGCAGCTCATTTTCATCCCTGCACCAAGGCATACTAATGTAATAATGCTAATGTGAATGTTGTAATTTTTGTAATGACAAAAATAATTAACAGTACCTACACCTACAAATCAGATTATGATTGATGTGATTGGCTCCATGGAAATAAAACCAAGTTCATCAATTCCATGATTAACATCACAATTTGATTGCATTCTGAAATATTAGTATGTGTATTGTGAGTCTGAACAACAGTTACTTGGGGAGGGTATGGAAAATATTTGATTGGATTTTACTATCATATGCACTTAATGACATTCCATTTTCATTTAAATTCGATACGAAGAATTGATGAGCCTCGCACAATGTTTCCTTTCTGAACATAATGAAAAACACAATAATAATTGACATGACAAATATATTGATCCTCATTAACTCTTTCACGACGACGGCAATCATATTACAAAAACTAAGAGCGGCCATTTTTGTTTTAAATCAATTAGGCAGTGTTGCTAATAATTTCCTGCTTTTAATATAGATAAGTTTAGCACGTTTTCCATATTGCGTGTCTTGCGCAAATTCCTTATTTCCTCGAGTTGAAAATTATAACCTTGAATTTTAAGACATTTAAGGGACAAATTAAGTGGATTTTATTTTCCAGTTCTGAAAATATGGAGACTTAGCAGCGACTAACATGCAATCCAAAACTACGCTGTGGAAAATGTGGAGAAATGCTACAACAGCCCTGAGTAATTTACCTACGTAGGTGCCTATATAGGTAGCTTATTCTGGAATATCACTGTAGTAGTTATGCTATTGTTATGCTTGCCACCAGTACCAATATGTACAATTTGTACTTGGGGAATCCATAAACTACGTGATCCCCTACATAATTCTGAACAATTCAAAATTCCACCTACCTACTACATACCCTAGGATTAAAAAATATTTAAGGATGCATTTTATGTTCAAGAAAAAACAGGCCACCCTACCAACATCAAACCAAACCAACCAACCCCACCTTGACACTCTACAACGTAATATATGCACACTCCCTCAAGAATAATGGCAATCCCACCCGACTGTATTAAATAATGATGGTATGATTACGATTATAGAATAGAGAATGCGTATTTGATAAGAAATATTACCCAAATTCCAAATACTCTCATTGTATCGCGTAGTCACTATGACTGTGAAGAGTTTTTTTTTATCTCTTAAAGCTGGACTGTCCATTATAATTTCTCGCTCGCCTTCTACCGGAAATAATAATGTGGTGATAAAATGTGTAGCACTGTCAGACAGTAGTCTGTAGACTTTTAAGTACGTATCTACATGGCGAATCCACACAACAACGTACCACGCCCAGGGAGCGCTTGAAATAATGTTTGAATAGATGCAGAGCAGTAGTTAGTTTATATTATTATGATTATATAATTAAGTTTCATTATTTCTGATCTACTATAGCTATAGTAATCGTTATCAAAGCTAATACGAGTACGAACTACGTACAAGTCTTTGCCTTATTTTTTTTTCTAATACATACAGACACTACTATTTAAATCTTTACCAAGTTACGATACCAGACTGATTATATTCACATACATTTGTTTTCAGCATGACGTATTTTATCCTGAATGAGTGACATAAGTTTGTAGATAGATCCTGCTTTCTGTATAATTATATTTTTGGATATACAAAAAAAAAACGTAAGTTATATATCTTTAAGAACAAGAACGACCGACCATCTCTCTATACATGTTCTGATAATCCCTGCAATACCATAAATACTAAATAGACCAATACCATGCCATCACATTTTTTTTTACATCATGAATGCTCTTGGCCTGTATTTCGTAAAAAATAGATTCATCAATGTCTCCCTATATAAGTTATATATAATGACATACTTATGTCAACTAAACGTTGTAGTACAGTAGTGGTACTGAGTAGTAAAGTATGAGGCCTGATACGATACTATTACAGCATTTACTACGTCGGAATAGAAGTCAAATTCGAAATCCAAAGTTGCTAACACGGTGTTTACCCTGTGTATATATTTTTTTCAACTATGACATTATAAACATTGAAGGTGTAATATCCGACATACTCCACAAGTAATTCTCAAGCGCAGCAAAAAAAAGTATATCTGCACCGTACAGAAAATTTTCCAAATCTAGTTGAAAATCTGGTTAGTGTATTTTAAAACTTACATGAAGATTTACAAATAAGTTGACTCAAATATACACAATTTTTTGAGGTGCACTTCTAAAATAGAGTTATAGAATGTTTCAGAGAGAAATTCAAAACATGGGAGAAGATTCATAAATATAATAAAACAGAAACAGATCCACTTGAGCAGTGTAGCGAGCTGACTCTGCCTGTGAGTGCAAACAATGACACAACATACATCATGTTTAAGCTGAAAGGTTCAAGTGTTAGCACAACTGTTAGCAAACACAGGTAAGTCAGATCAAATTTTCTTGCTGACGTTGACTATAGAGAGTTTGCTTGGAGAGTTGGAGTTAGTATGGAGTTTTAACGACCCGCGCGATCAACCCTTCGTAATTGTACTGTGTTAGCTTTGACATGCATCCTTTACGCTCAATATCGCGGTAACCGTCGACGTCAATCGAGTACGCATCAGGTATGTCTTCAAAATTCATATATATACGTATGTATCTATACCTGAATGCATCGCAGCATTATGTGGCCAACACGTGTACTGGTGCACTGAGGAGTTTAATGGGTCGGGATATTTCTACAGAATCCAAATCCAAATCCAATATTCAATAGTTCGGGCCTCACATCTTTTTGGCTACTAGTCTGCCCAGCATAATATCACATTCGTAGTTTGGAGGGAGTATTTTTTTATATGGTTTAAGTTATAAGTTCATGAGCGCTAAACATTTCCTATTCTGCTCAAACATTTTATGTGCAATCATCCATTGTGATAGTCGTAAAGCTTGAGAGAAGGTGTGTACCTCTCCGTGCGCTTCTCCAAATAGTATAGGTATGCTTGTGTGAGTCTGTGACTGATTAAAAAGCTTGGTAGCTTGAATAGTCCTAAGTAGTAAAGAAAGATTTTAGTAAATTTTATACGACATAACTAGCTGAGAAACGCTGTGCCGCTTAGTAGTTCAGGAGTTGATACTGATATGCCGAAACTAATGTGGAACTTTTGGTAGGAAAAAGCATAAACTTGAACTATGACAGAATCTATCTCTATTTGTTTTTGCTATATGTAGTATGTGCATATCTACACCGTAAAAACTTTTAACTTGAACGCAAACTTTAATATCTATATAGCACGTGCTTGCAATTGCAGTATTTACTATAAAAATTTAAAAGGCTGAGTTTGACTTGAGATCAACGAATAGTATAATAAAAATATGGTAGTACTCCAACATTCATAATTTAAAAACCAAAACGTGTAGAAAAGAAAATTAAATAAAAATGGTGTACGAGCACAATTATTATTATTATTATTAAATTAAATAAATGAGTGAACAATTTCTCTCTGTTACTTTCGTGTCCTTGTCCTTGGTTCGATAAACTGTGCAGTACAGCTCATCCGAATTATTTATAAGCGATAATACTGATAAGAGATGAACTAACAACAAATCTACTCTAAGAGATTGCTGTACAACGTACATTCGGTGGAGAAAACTTCTATCTTCCTCTTGAGTCACAACTACTGACTAGTGAGCAACATTATTTGTCTATCGGCTGTCAATACATCTATGAATACTACTTGTCCCTGTCTTTATCTCGCACGCGATCTGTCCAAAACGTAGGCGTGACGAATTTTGTGGATAGTGTGAGCTCGAGCTGTACACAACTTAAACTTGATAAATAGCTCCAACCGATATTGATTATTGTTTTGTACGGAAAGTAGAATGAAAGTAGAATTTCAATTTCAGCTGAGATACATAAATCAATACTATACTTGTTTCTGGCTCTGGTTTGGTTTGATCAATAATAGGCTTTAATTTGTGAAAATAATTTAAAACTGATCCGGCAACAAACAATCTTTGTGTGGGGAGTGGGAGGTATTTCTGTTGTAGCTTCATAACGATAGCTCAAACAGTAGGGGCCGAGGTAAAAGGTAAAAATAATAAGGATGCATGGATAATGACGCGTAGTTACATTAAGATTGGAGTAGAAATCTCCTCTGAGTTTTATGAGTTGCTGTCTCAAAATGTAGATCTACCAAAGTCAAAGTGCCTATATGTAATATCATTATCGTTAATTTTGGAATTCAGGTTTTTATTATCATCACGATTTGAGCTTTTAAACATAAAGTATGATTATGATTTTGCATTTCTTCCAGAAACCAGAGCCAGCCTTGCACGAATCCGTAATTTCTAACCACGGCTTGGAGACTCTCAGCCCCACAGATTTAAGATTCCAGAGGTTTATGACAAGAAAGAATAATAAATATGGAATAGCCTTTCCCCTGATATAAACAATGATCATACTACATCATATCATACCCTACCATTTCATTGCATTATGGATGGGAAAACTAAACCACAGGCACACACACACACACACACACACACACACACACGAGCCTGATATGAATTGAAATTATTACACTGCACATAAATTCTTGGCAAGGGCAAGGAAAGCAATCCATCCGAATTTTAAATGAATGTATGCAATTTGTATACTCGGGTTGTATTTCGAGATGGAGATGGGGCAAGAGGTGTAGCTCCGGCTTCTTGTCGGTTGCACATGCAGAACCAAAGCTGACTTGAACGAATGGTTATTCTGTACAAACTACTAAAGACAAACCAAAAACAAACTAAAGATGTGTGTGGTGACTGAGAGTAAGCTATTCTATGCACCTACCTCCCAACATTTTTGAGATGTAATATCAGACATCCTCAACAGACAATTCTCAAGCACAGCAAACAAGTACATTCTACACCGCACAGAAAATTAAAATACACAGATTTTATCATCCTCTGAATTTACTGAAAAAATCTGTAATCATCACATTTTACACTATTAAAAAAATTAACTATACTTCTGTAACTTATGAACTTAAATTTCAAATCTAGTTGAAAATATGGTTAGTATTTATTTCAAATTACACAGGCAGGTGGATCTAATTTTGCGTATTCAACCACATGTCATGTCATGAAATACAAATATTGCGCGTTCAAATACAATTAGATTAGCTTACCGTATTTCCTATAATAGTAGACGGGCCCGTAAAAGTAGACGGGTGTCGGTAGAAGAAATCGAAGTTTGAATAGTTGACGGCCTATTTAATACACTACTATATGGCAGTAGACGGGCTTGTAATTGTAGACGAGTCTGGGAGGTGTTAGAATTCAAATAGCAGACGGGTCTACTTTTATAGGAAATACGGTAATAGTGCTGTTCCTCGTTTGACTGCGCATGACAGGATGCAAAGGAAACTTTGCAAGTGCAAAATTCCTACAGACAAATTTTAAATTATTGGAGTCGATTTTTTTCTTCTCTTTGTTGTCTACTGTTTCTGTCTGTGACTGCGTCTTACGAGGATACTGGGAAGCATTATTGTAACGTGAGCTGTAAATACAATTTGAATTTACTTTCTCTCTCTCTCTCTCTCAATCCCATCAGTCCCTATCAGTCTGCATAGGTACATTAATATTAATATTTTCCTGAAGTTCAATTTTCCTTTGTTGAATGAATAATACCACTACGCCGGACGTAGAACGTAGAATGTTGAATATTTCACGAATATATTTTAATTATGTATCTACCCACATCAGTACACTACATACAAGTTCTTCCTACACATTTTTTATTGCACATCATTACGACCAGAATACATATACAGTGTGATATTCGGGCTCTCTTTTTTTTCCTCTCTCAAAATCTCAGTTGCGATTCACACTAAAGGAAAAAAAAGACCAGCAGCATAAGAGAAGATACAAAATCCCCAGATGTATGCAAGATGCCCTATGGATGAAGATGAAGTGGATGGAGGGAGCAATGGTATATACCTACTAGTAGTTCTGAGTATTATATTGTTGTGGCCATAGTCAGAGGATGGGGTCGTCGTCGAAACAAAGCGTAGACCCAAGACAGGAAATGGTAATTGGAGTCGCATGCTTTTAATGGAAGAGCAGAGAAAAGATGAGGGACCAAAAAGAAGTTCTAGATACAAAAAAAAACTGATGTTTGATTTATGATAAGAGAATCATCATGCTTAACATACATATGCAACCACTGATTCAGTTTGTATTCCCATTTCTGTCAGATTCAAATTGAGTTCAAACTCAAATAATTAAGGATCCATGCTGTATCGCCATCGCCCTTATATGTGTAAAGATAGAGTAGATACAAAATATAGAGTATCAAAATCAACCCCCAAATAGCGTAAGGACAGTCGAGTGTGTATCTGCATCTGCATGCAGTCAAACCTACGCACACACACACTCGGCTGTTAATGCCTTTAAATTGTACGTACATTTATCACCAAAATTACTCCTATTGCTTCTTGACATGATTATATATGCATACAGGATGGATTTGTGGATTTTCATGCACTCACATCACACTATGTAGGTGTCTTAAGACTTACTAGTTAGATAGGTACACACATTCAAGTTCATATGATCGACTACGTGTGCAGTGTGCACCGTCTCAGTACAGTGTACATTGCTGTAGGTAACTCGCCCGTACATTGCCTACAATGTACATATAATAAGCAAAACTATATACATACACATATATGTAGTACGTATTCATTTTCATATTATCCCTTATGTGTTATATATCATGTATTTATACTCGTCTCACTCAGCACGAGATGATGATTTCTCTCCAAAAATAAAAGAGGCTTTTCCGTGGATTTTCTGTAGTTCTATACTAAAAATACGTGCCTAACACACTCTCCAAGTCCAAGTTGAAATCCATAAACTGTCGACGACTGTCGACATACCACTCCATGGTTATTATGATTACGTACGGAGAGCGGAGATGTAGCAGCTTCTATGGCTACTACATGATTTAACTATCTAATACAAGAAGGCTTCCAATCTCTTATGAACAAACCCATATAAAAAAAACCCTCCTGAACCAAACTCAAATTCAAAATAATCGAAAGGGATAAGGGAGAGAGAGAGAGAGAGAGGGATGAAAAAAATACAAATCTGTTTAAAGAAAGGTTTAAGTTCGGTAGTTAAAAAACGGACAGACAAAGAGAAAAATACTTTCATCCAGTTGGACTTGGGCACTTTGAAGAGTTTACCAAGCGGAACTTAAGGGGTGGTCTGCGGATTAAAAATGTGCAGCTTCATAATGCTCTGGATTGGGCTGCAAGGAAATCGGAGCATTTTGATGCCACTCTTTTGTACAGCTTCACTTCTGATAACTATTTCACAAAAATTGAACAAAGCCAGACCACAACTGAAATTTTTAATCTGGCAGCTTTAGAACCTAAGCTTCCACTTTTCAATGAACGTTCATTGTTTTCAACTTTTGGGATTACAATATATATATTAATCTTGAATTATAACAGTTTTGGATTTATTGTAGCCAATAGTTTTACCTGAACCAGAATCTTATGCATAATAAATTATGAAACGCCTTTGAGAAGTCTTAGAAGTTTAGAAAGATTGATTTTTGAGTTTAGGTACATACTGAACAAAACAGAATAGATATATATATCAATGCCTGCAGACTACCCCTCAAAGGTCCGCGGAGGAGACTTCTAAGCCCTATCTCACAAATTATCCTTGATTTTCCTATAAAAGACTTGAAACTCACAAGTAAGAAGTAAGAACAGTAAGCTCTTGATCGCTGCCCATTCGAAAGAAAATCGTAGGGACAGGTCCTTATTCCCTTATATGTGCATTAGGTTCCTAGGTGTATGCATACGACTTGATTCCTCAATTTTTATATTTATGTTCTTCACGAGAGGCGAAAAGAGTGTGATTATAGAATGGAAGAAGAGATGCCCTGTTTTTTTTTCATGGTGTCCAATTCTACACAATTACGAACTTGATGATAGTATCCAGCAACGCACGAGTCATTTTCGCCTGTTTAGACTGGAAAGCCTCAATTATGTATTTATTGTGACGACGGCTGTACTCTATGCGGCTACGGCTCTTCGTATTTCTACTCCTATCCTCTCCATCCACGGTACATCTACGTGAGCAGATAGGAGCGGTAGAGAGTAGGTAGGTATAGGTAGGTACATACCTTTGTACTTCTGTCTTTAAATCTCGAATCTGGCTTTAAACTCCATAAAAAAAGGGGGGGATACCTGGAGAGCTTTACTGAATTTTACATGTTCATGCTCATGTTCGTGTGTACATCTTTGGTTATTATTTTTATTCGTTACTTGATACACTCGACTTATTGTTAGCTTCCTTTTATTATTATTATTTCAGCTTCAGCCAAACCTACTTTCATTTGTTCTAAGAAAATCGTGGTTGTTAATATCATCGGAATTATCTGAACTGGATACTCACAAATCAGTGTATTATGACCACGTAGTTCTTACATTTGTTTTTGCATTAATAATCATATCAAATTGAAGTTTGGAACATCTTTGAATACATACAAAAAATGTCGGTGTTATACTGTGTAATATAGTTTCTAGTCTGTTTTTTTTACATTCATGCCACGTATGATGTACTGTAAATCGTAATTATTAGTAGCGCATCGCTATTATCTTTCATCCAATTTTTATTATTGGCGTAATGGGAAAATATCAAAGTGGAAGTCAAAATCCTGTTTGGTTAACAACAAACCACTTAAAATTTAAGCTAACTCGTAAAAGTAATTCTTGTGTATAATAATCCTTCATTGTACTGTGCTGTGCTGGTGTGTGGTGCTGGTAAGGTAGGTAAGCAATTCACATACAACTCTCCACTCCACAAGTGTTTCATGTCTGTTAATGATACAGCACAGACTCTTACTAGTTAGTCTAAAGTATGTACATGCACAATACCCTAATTCCGAACGTCATTCAGTCAAAATCCATCCATCCCACCATCCCATGTGATCCTGCCTACACCTAAAGTAATGAATCGGTTATTTTGAAAAACATTGACCAATATCCGCATGAAACATCATAACATAACAATAATTGTCTGAGCTACTATAATAATCATAAAAATGAGACAATGTTTTCAGTTTTGTGCCTCCTCAAATTACTTTTATTTTGCATGATTGGAAGGCATTGTAAGTTGTAAAAATATATGTTATGTATGTGCGCTACTACTTATGTAGTATTTATCATGTCTATTATGTGTATGCTGCATACCTCCCTATACCTATACAAATCTGCCGCATACGCAGTAGCAGTCGCATAAGGGAGATCATAATGATAAGACCGTTCCATTAAATTTGTAACCCTGTAATTATGTACTCGTTTCTCGTTCATTTTCCTAGTCGTTATTTTTCATATTTTTCCACAGGGTGATTGTAATTTTACACTTATTTCCTCTCCAATATTCAAATTACGACCAGTTTTAACAGAATCACTGATATTTCTTTGAGACTTGAAGTATTTAAACCTTAAATAAATGTTAAGTTTCCAGCTATTTTAAGTTGAACTCCTCGTTATCCTTAATACCGTAACAAGTTATACAATTAGCTTCGACAAAAATTACACTCACCAAAGTGCTACCATTTTTGTTTTAGATGCTCAAAAAAGAAGAGGAGAAAAGAGGTCTTTTCTGTATGCTTCAGCCTAGGTACCTACACTAAACATAGAGACTGTTGTTCTTTCGTTTCCTGTATTTGTATGTAATTACATGAAAAGGAAATTCCAGGAAATTATCAGTTTCTTTTCCTTCAAAACTTTAATAGCTTTTGCTGAACAACTGGTACATTGCATAACGACGACGACAATGAAGGATCCATCCTATTTATTCTATTACGTAGTCAAATCTGGTAGGTAGTAGCACTTGGAGTAAAAATTGTAATACATTAACTAGGACGGGGAAAGACAACATAATAGAAAATGTGTAAGCATCACAATAGTAATACATATTGCATTGACAGCAACTGATTCTCGATGCCAACTTCGTATGTTGCACTAAATTTTCAAGCCCCAAACAATGATAAAAGTCTGTTATGGATTGAAATGAAATTCAGAAATTATGTAACTCTTGACTTCCTAACACTAATATCAAATTTTGAACCATTGAAAATGAAGGAAAGAAAAATAACCTATATACAACTTATTATACACAACCCACATCTTAACATGGATATTAATATATTTTACACATAATTCACACATTATTGACAGCAACAAGATATATATTATTATCGGCAAAGATAAAAAAAATAACATAGCAATCTAAAATAATACAAATAGGACGCACATGGTGCTTTGGAAAATTTACTTCACAGTTTGGTTCAGATTCATAATTCCGCAAGGTTTCATGATGTACTAATAATCGAGGCCCAACTTTTGCTCATGTAGAAGATACACACTAATAGTTGATTGTGGTGGGCGATGATGCACTATCATTTGCATTATGAATTAAACATTCTGGAATAATGATTTGAAGAACCGGAATAAATCTCATTGTTTACCTTCCCTCCGACCATCCTTACAATCCCTCTTCCCTAGTGCCTAGCACTCGCCCTTCTGTACATACACATAGGCACTCTAACTCTGAATATCCAATATACGATCAAATATTCAAAACAGCATGTGGTGCTAAATCCTAAATGGTGTCATGTTTGGAGGAAATTTTGGTGAGTTAATGAATGTAGAATGGTGCTATGAATACAACCTAGCATAGCGGAGCATAATAAGACATAAGTCGGATCAATATCAACTCCTTGTATCTTTCTTCTTACTTACGAACTTGCTATTAGCACTTGAGTCTATGGCCCCCTATATTATTATTTTTCCATATATGTAGGTAGGTACTTTACAAATATGCACACTGAGCGCCAGTGAGGAGCCCTTCCATTTTCATTTAACAACATTTGTGTGGGATGGGATTGGGATACTCTAAAATTTTCAAGAGGCTTAAAATGTACAACAAATCTTCCAGTCGGAGACGAAGTATTGTCCAAGATGTGTACAGGAAATACGGTGAAGGCACGAGTCAATAATATTTAAGTAAGTCTGTGAGGGAGTCTCGAACATGTGTGGAAACATGGAGTGATTCCTACTGGTTCTGGTCCTATATGAAATTAAAGTATGTGTTCACATTACACCCCTGTACATCATGTACCTACCTACGTATTTGACGAGTACAGAGGTTACTGCTGCCAGATCATCAACAGACCAATACCAATACCAAAACCAACCCCTCCCTACTCTACACATTGACCATAAGAGGATGGCTCGCCCGGGAGATGGATTCATGGATCAAATCCTATCATATCTATCACAAACATAGACACGCACACACTTCCTAATCTAGATAATAAAAACACACTACCACCACCACCACCAGGATGAAGGCTAAAAGGATGACTTGGCCCCTGTGGAAGTCAAAGTCGAACTTCGGGTATTTTCAACAAAAAATATATATATTTTTCTGTATCAAGACTCAAGACCATAAGAGACGAGAGGAAGAAGACCAGATGTACGCGTCTGCAGTTGAACCTTGAAAGCAAATCCCTTTGCCTCCGCTCTCCGTTGGATCACATCTTCAAAGGAAGCCCATGGAAAACGTACCCTCATCCTCATACGGACTGCATACAATGTTATGTCATCACAGAGCTTAACACCGCAGAACTTCCCTGTTCTCTGACTCTGTCTCTGAACTATGAAGGGTCCTCCAGCTTTTCCTCAGCTTCCCTATCGCCGATCGTCATCTCTGCTTCCTTCCTCTCCAGTCTCCAGCCATATGGGTCAGAGTTATAGAGCCAACCGTTCTGTGTCTGTTTGTGTGTGGACACAGAGATGACTGCTTTGATTTTTATTTCCCCTCCTTCCCTATCCTGCCTCTAAGAAGAAGTCTAGCCTCAACTGCCGCTTTTTCGAGGCAAGAACGGGAAGAAAAAAAAATCTTGTGATGTAAAGTAACTGCTCCTTAGCCCACTGATACATGGAACGAAAGGAACGACCAACCCTAAGGATTATTTACCACCACTGCTCATTTTATAGCTTACCCAGTAGTCAGTAGTCAGTAGTTCGTCTTGTCTATGGATATAGAACACCCTTACATTTCCCCAGTCTTATAATTACTGCATAAGTACTCCCATAGCGTTCAGATTAAGTCGATGTCGATGTCGAAGTCGAACGCGTAACAGTAAAATGTAATGCACAGAGACAGATAGGACGAGTACGGAGCAGGGCCGGTGCATATCTATAGAGAAGCCTAATTCGTACTTGTACTCGTGTATTTTGGTATTTAATTTTCCTCAAAGGACATGCAGATATATGGAGTAGGTAGGTAGGTATCTGGGTAAGATAGCTGGTCTCCTCTTCAAATCCCAAACAGCAATATCTTCGTAAAACCAAAACCCTCTCGTCAAATATATTTCTTGACTTTGACTTTCAAATGACTCCATAAACATTAAATTTACAAAATTACAGTGAGTGCGGAATGAATGAAAATGCCATTCTCGTCCATTTCAAGTCCAATTCCAAAGAACGACATTCTCTATGGGATGGTAAGTAGGTACGGTAACTTTAGAGCTGTGAGCCCTCATTGTACTCATATCCACTATCCACAAATCCACACCATTCAAATTGACTTCCCTACTTGACTTATAGTCTCTCAGTCGAGCGGCGAGCGGAGGAAAAAACAAGTTTTTAATCCTTAATTATTTTCAATGACACTTATTGCAGTCTCAGCTTTGGGTTAAATTGAAATTTCTTCAATAAGGAGCAAGTCCCGCGAGTGGAAGAAGGAATATTGTAGAAACTTAGAAAGTAAGACGCTTGATGATTATGTTGTACACATATAGAAACTCCCTCGCTGTACAAAAGAAGTACAGATCAATTAATTATAAATACTCATTGGATAGGAAAGAGATCAAATGAGCAAGGGGAACGACACACACACACACAAAATGAATAAGAAAATTCTAATACTGCTGACTGACTCTTACGTATGTATACATTAACAATATTATGTAGCTCCCATACACTTGTACACACCTCTGTCGTTCTCGTCAACAAACACCAAGACAGCCTGTCTACTACCTACTGTCGTCATGTCTACACAGTCAAAATTGAAATTGGAATTCCATATGAGGTCTCAATTACATGGTTGAAGAATCTTGAGAAAACTTTCAGTCCTTCTCGTAATCAGAAAATGTGTAAGTAGGCAGTCAGTAGGTACGGACACACACACACACACACATTCAAGATACAGAAGGAAATGGAAAATGTAATATCAGTAAAATTTAAGTAGTTTATTCGTACTCGTATTTGTATTCGTTATTTCCACAAGCGCAGCATCACTCATTCCTACTTCAAAGGGCAAAAATGGTGAAGGTAGAGAAGAAGAAAAGAAGAAATCTAAATCTATATGAGATTTAACATTTAACTTCTGGTGGAGTCTTCTTCTTCGAGTCAAATCTCTCCTCTCTCCTCCTTGTCTTGCAGTTGCTATATAGCTAATGTTCCTGATTTTCCTCAGGAACAAGCATCTGTCCGAAAATAGACTCTAATCTATTTGGAGTTTTATTTACGTAGTCAACGTCGAATCGTATGGGTAGAATAGGATAGACAGATGCTGATCCTGATCCCACTACGTATGCCTCATTTCATTTCATTTGCTCACCGACGACGACGACAACGACGACCGACTTATTATGCGTCAAGAAAGACCCAAAGAGTCTCAAGCCAGAGAAGATGAAGCTGCAGAAGCAGAAGAAGAAGAAAAAGACGAAGAAGTCTCAGTAGTAGAAAGACAATGCAGAAATTTACAAATACACAAACTTCAAAGGAAAGCTCTCTTCCTCTTCATCTACACATTTACATCTCCTCAACCTAAACTACCTACTATATGTATTTTGTATGTGCGGTTCGTTCAAGATGCTCTGTTCTGAAATCTAACTGAAGAGAGCTGCAGCAGCAGAGCCTCACAAAAAAAAATTACTCGTTTAGATAAAAACCCGAACGCCGAATGCTTGGATCCCAATTCACACAGCACTAAATTAGTAGGTAGTCTACAATGAGCACAATAGATCGAGATAAATTCAACAAATTCCAACACCAAAACCAAGACGAACAGAATACATTTTCGAGTCGAGATAAACTCGTCGTACACATTAACATTTACTAATACTAATAAGTTGAGACGTGGCCAGAGTCAGAGCCAGAGCCAGAGCACGCAGCTCATCATGGTACGTGACATGACCAAGTGACAAAACTTATTTATTATGTAAAAGTTTATTTAAACTTAAAACTCGTGTTCAGGTCAATTATATATCAGTATTGCGATCATGATCATGACAAGGGGATCCAATAGGCGGTTGATTTTGACTTGCTGTACATGCATGTTCCTAGGTAGGTACATATTTTCTCTCACTATGCAAACTTGAACTTGTCTTAGGTTGAGGAACATATGAATACTGTACTACACACTACTATTATTGCAATCTGTCATTTGGAAGTAAAGTGTAAAGTAGAGTCATTTCCAGGCGTGTGCAAGGTTTCGAGTTTGAGTTTGAGATGTAAGGGTTGGTTGAGAGTGTGTGAGTGTGTGGTGGCTGGTGCTGTGTAGCAACTGCCACTGCATATGGCTACGACTGAAGACTCAACCGTCATGATGAAATTTTTCTGCCAACTTTTCACCCTGTCAGAGTAGAAAAACGAAATGATGAAAGTGTTTTTCTAGAAAACAAGCAAAGGATGTTTTATTCCTTCTGACGAGACTCATTTGTTAAAAATACTTGTGTTTGCTTTTCTCCTTAGCGTTTAGATTTCTGTCAGTGTTTTCTGTGGCAGTGGCAGTGGAAAAGGAAGAGTGGATGGCGAGAGGCAAAGAGTCAAAGAGAGACGCTCTCCTCTCGTCTCCTTCTTCTCTCCTGTTGATACAATATGATGACACGGCGAGTCTCTTTCTTTTCCGCTTATCATGACGGAAAAGCGTCAGCGCTAAAAACAACCAGATGTACGCAGACAAAAATTCTTCCCGTGTGCACTGACACTGATACGATTTCATTCCCCATTCCATTCCATGTTAACATCATAAAGAATAACTCTCCGCTGCCTCTGACTCTAACTGCTGTGCATACCAACCACATTCTCCCTTGAATACAATTTAACATCTCAAAGAAACCCCACGCCCCACACTCCTTCCACAATACAGATTGACAATCGAAGCTGAATAGTTTTCAACTCTTTAAAAACCATCAAGGAATCTCCACTTGCCCTTTATCGCTATTTATTTAAGACTTCTCCAACCTTCCCTCAGTCACATCACATCACACAGATTACGAAATAACCAAATTATTTTCCCCCCTTCATTTATACTACAAAGTCTTTCTTTCTTTTTTTTATATAGGTTTATATCAGTATTTATTATAGTTGGAAATATTATCAGAGTATACAAGATTTCTATACAATAAGAGATCATATCATGAAACTTAATTCAAAAATTACCATTATCTACAATTTAGTTTCGCTCCTTCTCGTCTCTCCTCTAGCTCATCTCCTCACACAATTTTTATTTCGTTATTGTGCGGAGTGAATACACCATTGTCGAAGACGAAATACCAATTGTCTGTACGAAATTCTTAAAATAGATACAAAATGGAGGGAGTTATCTGCATTTTAAGGAAGACAATATCAAAGTTTGCTTCACTTACAATTCTTTAAAATGCATGTAACAAGATAGCGCTTTTTAATTTTTCAAACAACATGTACCTAAATAGACAATTTTCTTATTACGTTATTTAATACACGGTGATAGATATATCTGTTTGCATCGGTTAAAAATTTCATACGTCTGGTACTGTCTCTTCAGCGACAGTATATGGACCACAAATGTAGGTAGGTAGGTACAATGTATCTACAGATATAGAATTGTCTGATTTTCAACAAGTGAAACTCAATCTACCTTATAGATGACTTTTAGTCTCACATAGTTTTTGTAGAGACCTAGAATGAGAATGATGAATGGTCTCGTAAACGAGAACGAGATCTTTTTGTACACAATTAATACATTTCAAATGAGCTCCAAGATAATTTGCGTCTCCCTGCTCGTACTCCGTATCACTTACCTTGTGGAATGTAGAGCTTGTGTTTGAGTTATTGACAAGATGTACTTCACTCATTTCAATTGTCAATTCAATTAATAGACAGAATTAGACTTGCAAGTGTGCGGAAGGAGCGTGAACCTCTTATCACGCCAATATTGACGACACTTTCAGAGATTAGCTGAATAATAAGTTGAATGACTGTACAAAGGATTTATGTCTAAGTCACGCCGCTGATACAATTACAAGTTATTAGTGTTTTTAGTATAGTTATTTGTTTCACTGTATTTGTTTACACATTTAGTCAGCTATCGCTATCTCACAATTATATTACCTACCTACCATCATATGTGGGTACGCGGAGGAAAAACAAAAGTACAAGACCGAATAAAAAATGACTTTGGTCTCGACCGTATGGATATGTTTGTATTGTTAGATATCAAAGTTTAATGTTTACATTTTGAACGGTGACGGTGACTTCAAAGGAAAACAAAAACAAAAATATCCAAACCAATCCCTACTTAAACACTATATGACACCAAATAACTTCCTCAAATATTTTCAATGTAATCACTAAATGCACAAGAAATGTGTTGAACGATGAGAAATTGGATTCGGAATTTGGAAAGTAGTCAGTCTTCGTCTTCAGTCAAGTATAAACGAGAAGGAAAAGAAAAAAAAATTAGAAACTGAATATGTTTTTTTTGTAAAGAAACACCTATGTCTACTATATACTATCAGTATTGGTTTAAGGATTTTTGTTTTTAAACGTAGTATTTAATGTTATTTTTCAAGGCAAACGCAGAGGCAATCAAATATCCCTGCTATTGGAATTCCTTTTCCAACTCCAACTAATCACTGTATAGTAAGAACTTGTTGTACTCGTCCCAAACTCCCAACGAAACGAGACTCAATCACTAATTCACTACACTAAACTATAATGTATGACTGTTTACTCTAGCGCTAAACAAAGCACAACTAGTTTTCCCCAATGAACTGAACAAAGTTCATAAATTTCTCGACTCAGTTACCACACAGGAGAAGCACAATTAAAATGGTTGATTAAAACCGGAAATTATTCCGTTTTGTCATTTTTGTTGCTCTAGTCTGAAAACAATGCGCGTTGGATTTAACAAAATCCAAAAATTCAAAACCAACTCATTGCCATTCCTTGTTTATACTTATAGTTTTTGTTTTACACTACTCACAACACTACTTTTGTAATTGTAAACTAGTAACTATCACTCAGCACGTCCACACTCCTCTCCTGCCTTAACTACAGCTCAAATAGAGGAGCGACACTCTACTGTTATAATTCCCTTGATGGTGATAAAATGTTCGACACGGAATAATATTATTGTTCATAGAATTAATTCCCACCAACGTCGTCGTCGATGCTGAGGGTGAACAGTACGGTGATGGTACGGTATGCCACTCAACCGTTCTTCCCTCTCTATCTTTCTCTCTCCACTCTCTATACAAGTCACAACGTTCTCTTTCTAACCTACAATTAAAAAAAAACTACAGAGATATGATGATGGTCTTTTTATTATGGTGGTGATGATGATGGTGATGATGACGCTCAGTTTTGATTACATGTAGGTGCTTCGGATGTCTTAATTTGATTTTAAATGTCAAATCTCAATCTGGGCTAATTAAAGTTTACCTGAGTAGTCACTATATCCAAGTCCAACTACCAACGAAGGATTAGAGAAGCACGCTTTAAATTACCTCATTTGGAGTGGGACGTGGGCGGAGGGACTCAAAAGATTAGGATTGTCAATAAATTTTCTTTTCCTTTCCTTTAATGTCAAATTATGAGCAAAGCAGAGTGATAGTGAGCAGTGATAGTGATAATACAATGCATAATTAACTACACCGTACAGAGACGGAGAGTTGAGTCGACAATGTTTGATGACTGTATATACTGTATAGTATAGTACACTTGCGTTCTTTTTTTGTCAAAGATTAAACAACTTGTGATAATAATGATATCAGTCTCCTTATATGGATGCTATTATATACTACTCACTTATTCCACTTACTTCTAAATACCAAATCGAGTTATGAATGGCGAACAAAAAGGATATCAACAAATAATTTCTTTATCGAATGATTATAGCTCTTCACAGACAGAGAGACAGAGGAAGACGACAATTCAAAGGATCGCACCTTCCATGTGGTGTGGGTATAGTATTAATAGTATAAATATAATTATATAATATCCCAATACTCTGTATGAATAGCGTTTATCTTGAGAGCTAATTTATCAGAAACAATAAAGGTGAGTGCCAAATTAACAAGCCAATCGCTGTCAGAATCGTACTTCGGATATATAATGTTATGTACTTTTACTATGAAATAATAAAGTCACTGTCATGGTATTATTGTGTTTACGACGTATGTACATAGGACTGGTTTCGCAGGAGATAACTGCACACATAAAATATCATGGACAGGAAAGATAACTGAGGCATGGCACTATCTGCACCTCCATTTAAATGTTGGCGGATATCCGTTCCATGAATCGGATGCTGGAAAAATGAGACTTGACAGTGCATGGGATTTTTGGCTAATGTCTGTCTCTGTCTGTCCCCACCGCTGCGCTGCTGCTTTTACATTTCCTTGTTCCCTTTACAAATTTTTATTGAAAATAAAACCGGATAGTTGTCACACCATCCGTCATATCCGCACAAAAACTGCTATCTGTATACTCTCTTTTTTTGGCTATTGTAGTATTTTAAATAGTGATAATGGTCGTGGTTGTAATACCATAACATAATCTGCACCTACATAATAGTTATATACTAAATAAAATGTGGAGTGGGCGAGGGCAAGATGAGTTTTTTTTTCTAAATAATGTTTTCGTCTTTAAATTCGAATTTTAAAAAGTTGTGATTGTGAGTGGTGAGCCTATTGATAAATCTGTGGTCCTGAGCTGTTCCTGCCGCTTCCCCTTCTTGCTCTTTTCATAGCCCGCACCCATATGAACATACAAGCGTACATATTTGAACTTCAACTATTCTCACCGAGTATTTTGCATTTAAAATGGGACAACAAAACGGAAGTGAGTGGATATCTATAGTGGTAATACTATTAATCTATCTATCAACATTACTTACACACAACAGAGCGAGAACAGAGAAGACCATCATCTCCAAATAAAATGTAGGAGAGGATGTACCCTGTAGGATAAGCGAGAGAGAGCCCCTTTATACACACCATTTTTATGTAAAGCATTACTTTTTTCCCGTTCGCTTCATCCTGACCATGTAATCTCAGAATGAAGAATAAAGGGATCAGACAGGGAAGCAGGTAGTGGACGAGGTGAGGTAGAGAGGTGTAGGCTCTGCCAGTCCCAGTCCCTAGTATAGCGTCCCCATCAGTACATACAAAAATACAGGTGAGATACACACATTTATAAGTGGAAGCATCCACCATAACTCTATCCATAATTGAATGTGTAACAAACCCACGTCCACTTGCTCACTCATTGTTATTTTTGAAATGGTTTTTACCTCTATATAAAAAAAATCACGGCTTTTGAGGAAAACTATGCGAATAGGAATGAATCTATATAGGTATATGTAAGAGCTTGGACTGCACTATTGTGGCCTCTAGGGCATGACTTACAATAATTACAATTGAAATATCCATCTAATTGTGATTGCATTTTCAATCCCTACTTCTACTCCACCTCCAATTCAATTTTTACCTATCCATAAAGTCCACCCGACATTACCTTTTGGGTCCCATCGTTTCATAAAGAGGTCGTTCTAGAGCCAGAGAGCAACCTTAGCCTATGTAGAGTGTGTAATAAATAGCTTGTCCCATACAATAGGTAATATGTAATAGTGAGTTTGTTATCTACAGATCAACACCCGTCACCAGACTATACACCTCAAGATCTGACAATATTATGCTTAACCATCATGCATTCATTGCGTAGCTGTAGCTACCCAAGCATAGCAGCATCCCTCGCTCTATGTACTCATTTTGAATTTAGGAAATTACCCCAGGAGTATGCATGCACAGAGCCATATGTACCTCGATCGAGGAGACAACAGGGACAGAGGACAGGGACTAAACAGAAAATGTACATAATATTACATAGGTGCATCTATGCGTGCGAATGTGCGGCAAGCCTTTTAATGTCACGGCAAGCTCACAATGGTAGTTATGTTTAATTATGTGTAGGCAAAACCTGACTACTGAAACAGAGCGAATGTCAACTGAGCCGGAGCAAGTAGCCAGAGTCGACGTCGACAAGGTCATGCTTCATAAATCTGTATCGAAATTGCTATTCTCTGACTGATATTTAGATAAATTAGACATTAATTGCACTTGGTTCATTGTTGGCTTGTTAAATCTAATATCACGAATATTGTCCGCACAAGTTTTTTTTCTCTCTTCATATTTACTTTCCTTTATGACACGAACGTAGGATGTAGAAATTGTAGTATAGTAATTTCATTTTGGTGAGCAACAGTTGAACACATTGATAATTTTTTTTTTGGACTTAGCGTATACAGTTTTAAAGTAAGTATATGCGCAACTCCACTGTATCCTGTATCACAGTCATAATCATTATACTCACTTAGTCTAATATCATTGTCAAACGTAATTCATGAAAATTATTTAAATAGACAAGAAAGTTCTGACCTACAGACGCTCGTCGTCAGAAGCTATACTATTATAGTCAGTCGGCATAACATTAAACAATAATAATTTATTTTACAACTGCCGCCTCAGTCTGTACTCTCTATATCTGAGCCTGTCTCAAATATATATAAGGAGCTAAATAAATAAATATTTTAAATATGTACACCTCTCCATGACTATGTATGTGTGTAGACTGATTTGTATATATAAATACAAAATACAACTTACTAAAGTCGGTCTTGGTGCTGTAGGAGCTACTACCGCATAGCACTACCAGTCTTTCTATTGTTTCTGTTATTTGTGTATCAATCTAAATTTGTGAATGTTCATACTCCTCGACTGTCCGTCAATGAGTTTCCTGCCTCTCCCGACGACCATGCCGAGCTCAGTTAGCAAAAGTGGTTTGGTGTGTTTGAGAGATGAAAGAAGAAGAAGGAAAAAAAAAACGAAGGGGCACCCAGCGTGTAATGCTGGGCATATCCTCAATCCTCATCCTCAATTTCTGAAAGTCTGCTCAGTCAGCTCTATTGCCTTCACGCCTAGGCTAGGCCCATACCCATAATATTATGCTCGTACTGTATAAGGTATATAATAGCGTAGACGAGTACCTCGCGAGTCAAAAGCACCACTGAACATAAACATTAAACATAGTTCAGAAGCAAGTAATCGAAGTTGAAGTGAAAAAAGATTTCTACTTGATGAATTTAAATTGATCCTGGTGGAGTAAAATCGAGTGGATCGACTACTGCTCTGCATATATGTAAATGTGAGTAGTACCTAAATCCGTATATCGAATAGAAGTGGAAAGAGAAGATGAAGAACCAAAATCCTGCTCCCGATGATGAGACACCCACGCCTCTTCACATCTACATACATACACACATCGAGAGCGGATGTATGTTTAAAATGTAGTAGACATTTCTTTTTAAGGACTTATAGTCTGAGCTTTCTGTGATAAATCTGTACCCAAATCACATCCACATTTCCCTTTCCGTGCTTCCTTCCCATCCTACTGTAAAAACGCTCACAAAACTTCAACTTTAACTGATTCCTCCTTCCAATC
>JAQFZE010000184.1:0-35171 GCA_034695245.1 Dicyrtomina saundersi
GGGGAGTGCATGTTTTTTTTCATGAGCAAGATCCTTTGTTAGTAATATGTATTTTTATTAGCACAATTTATGGTTCAATTGATGTGAGCAACTTTGAGGAGGGATATTATATGCATATGTACCTAGCACCGAGAATATGCACTATGTAATTACACATACATACGTAGGTACGTACATACATAGCGCTGCGGAAACATCAAGCCATTTAATTTCCATTATCATTCCAGCTGGATTACTTCATGCGGGGGTATATATGTATGTAATTATACTCAATGAAAAATAATGCATTTGCATTTCCCGTCTTGTCCAGATTGATATTGTCCACGTTTAGATATTTACTACTCTGTGCTTACGTATTCTGAGAGACGTTCACATAAGTAGTTGCCTTTTCAGAATAGTTTTTTTTCGTACGTAGGTAATGATGCGATTTTAGAAATACCTTTGTTACAAATTCAGCCAATATTTTTTTCTGGATTTTGTAAAGAGACTAAGAGACCCATGAGAGAGGATACAATTTACAAAATTAAAATATTCCAGCCAACCACTTAAGTTTTTTACATTTTATTTTTAAAAAATAAGTATGTAATGTATCTGTATGAACACGTCTTCTTCCTCCGATACTAATACTAATGTTAAACATTGGAATTCATTCTGATTGTGTACGCAAGATAGGACTTTTTATTTCACGAATGTTTTTCATTTCCTCCCAAAAAAAGAGTTGTGTTTTTAGGAGCAGAAAAATTGGATACATAATCCAGCATTATATAGAATTAAATTTTCTCATCGTCAGTTAGAATTGAAAAAATTCAATAATTCAGAGGCGAAACAAGGCTACATAAGTAAGTAGTAGAGGTATAGTATCGCACGTGATAAAATATTTGAAGAGCACCTATACCAAACCTTACAAGAAGGCACCTTGCTGCTGTACTTACAGTTTCGTTTTTGACAGCCCCTGCACGTAGCAGCAGAAATGGTTTGTATTCTGTATTGTGTCCAACTAAATAAATGAACGTAATTGAATTAAACGTTATGTAATTCTCAAATTTAGTCCTAATGGACAGAGGCGGGGAAAGGAAACTTTCTGATGGTTTTTAGTTTTAGCATATGTAGGTAGGTGTAGTTTAAGCGTTCGTCGCATAGGTATAGCTTACTAGTTAGGTAGGTATAGGTACTATATACTTACGTGTGTATATTGACAGTTTAAACTTGACTCTTATTTGACTTCTTTAACTATGTACGTGCGTGTGTGCATGTAGAGAAGGTTTAAAAGGTCTACTCACCTACATGTAGATAAAACTTAGGTATATGATTTGCGGGATATAGCTTAAATGGTAAATGAAGTGGAAAATGAGAGGCCACTTAAATTCTGTGTAAAAGCCTGTTTAATATAATACTATACCTATGCAGTAACACGCGCTTGCATACCTATTACCAACGTAGCTCTACATTGCAATGAGGTTTCAGTATTATTTAAAACTCTAAACTTACCATTAAGTACGGTATAACTAAGCAGTATGTAGAAAGTCTCTAAATAATTAAAAACGAAATAAAATGTTTTAGCGATTCCGCCGTGCTTGAGTATTTTTATATTTTTCCATTCCTTGATTTATTATCAGTATTATATGCTGAATGTATTATTATTATATTTCCATTTTAAACCACAAATAAATGAAGGCTTATTTTTTTAAGAGAAATTAAAATAACTATGAGCTATATATCTAATGCTTTACGCATAACATATGCATACCTTACCTGCTTTTATCGTCTGTGAAAAATCAAAATGACCCATATCCATTTTCAGTCAAGACCAAAATGCACTATCTACAAAAATATTAGAATACCATCATGTTCAAAGTATATAAAATATAATTTTTTACACCTTTCAAAAACGCATGAATCAAATATTTTGTAATTTTAAAAAACTTGTATATAGAATACACTTTTTTAAACAATTTAAACATGACATTTTACACATTTCCTAAACGATGTAAATATGACATTTTGCACTTTTCACAACGTTTAAATAGAACAATTTACACCTTTCAAAAAATTGTTAAATGAATATTTTGTACTTTTCAAAATAATGTGCATATAACATTTTGCACCTTTCAAAATCATGTGCACATAACATTTTGCACCTTTCAAAAACATGTATTTCCTATTTTTGCCATGACTAGTTTTGATCCTAGCTGAAATTCGAAATGGGCCATTTTGATTCTTCGTATGCACTATAAGTGGGATTCACTCTGAGCGTTTCGTACACTATTGTCCACACAATGTTTTTGTTTTCTAAATATCCATAATATTGATATTCAGTGAGGCGTCTATTAACTTTCTTAGAAAAGTAATAAGTTGAAAGTAGATTTTATTCATGCAAGTAATATCAAATAAAATGTTTTTTAGCTCATTTGGTTCGATAATATGATTTTCCCAGTTTTCATAAGAAAATCCTTTTACGTGCACTGGAGACGGGGTCGTTCGTAATCGAGTCTGATTAAATTGTCGGTATTTTTAACCATTATTATCAAATGATGTTTTTCTTATATATATATTATATAGATTATTTCAAAATTATGTGGACGCCTATAAGATTGTGCAGTTTTTTCAGTCCTTTTAAGTCTTTGATCGTTTCTGTTTGTCTCTTGCGTGCTATACCCATAAAAAATTAATCAAAATTCGGTAGGATGTTATTTGTATTGATTTTTCCTCAAAAAATCTGTCGTTAGGTGTTGATATGCATGTAGAACCATAAACCTGAATGTTCATCCTTATATGGCTCCGTATTTATTTCTTAAAGTCGGCAAAACTTGGATGAAAGCCACGATTATAAGGCCCATTGCTTCCGGCCTTGCATTATATAACATATAAAAATCACGATTACTACATTATTATGTTTGTATGTTAGTTTAGTATGTTATACCTACTTATGAATAGTGCAATTCATTACTATATCATAAACCTTGAGTGCTCAGTAGGCCCACTATTTGCTTTAAAATATGTATACTGTTATTGGGTTGGGAGCCAGATTACGAAACAATTTATGAGCCCTGCAATAAATTGTAAAAAAAAATAAAGTTAATAACCTTAATGCAATGCAGAATTCTTAAAATAAATTGCACTCCCAGTCAAAAATCAAAAATCAAAACAAACTTGATGCAGTCAGTTTTAATTATTGTAACATAATATATTTAAATTTCCTAATGCTTCCATGTACTCAGGCCTGAGGGAAGGTTTCTGGAATGCATAATACAGACAGACGAGAGAGGAAAGAGGAAACGAAAAATTATATAATATCAGGCTGACGGAACATAATTAAGCAAGCAAATAATGTGAGAAGCCTTAGGAAGTACTGAAATTGAGTCAAACTTAATTACTACAACATGAACTGAAATTTCACTGCAACTTTTCTTTGTCAAATTGTAAGCGCATGCAGGAAGGCATCAAAGGTACACGTGAGATACGGATGAAATTGCATCTGTATTGTAGTCTAATTCACCTACGTTGAGTACATTGCTTCTATTTAATTATGTAATCGAGTTGTTCGACTTGCTTGTTGTTTGCTCCATTTAAATATATGAAGAGGTTTCTGTCAAAAAGGCTCAAGTCCATCAAAACAAATTTTACAGGAACAACGAATAATGAATAAAAGGCGCCAGCAATATTTTTTTTTGAATTCAATTTTTATCTACAGGCACTGTAACTGACGAAGCGTTATTGCAAGTAGTTTCATACATCTAGACTCACTCCGCAATTTTTTAGAAAATTGTCAAAAATTTTAATTTGTGGACTTTTTCCGTTTTGCCTCAAAATTAATAACTTAACGTGGAGTCAAAAGTCCGTGATATGAAATTTTAATCGTTTTGAGTGAAACCAAACTATTTTTAACTAAAATTGTGAACTTTTTCTTGCATACAAACATTCACGTCAAGGGAATTGTATTCTACAAACTACGAAAACACTCAAAAACCAAATTTAAATCAGAATACATGTTTTAGATGGACTTTTCTCGTTATGCCGAAAAATGAAATACCTATTTTAAAAAATTGCTTTGGTTGAACTTTGACCTTTACTATTCAACACAGTCAACAGTAACAGTTGAAAAGTACACTAGTACACGTAACGCAAATTATCTCATTTTTGGAAAAAATGGACTTATCCAGTTTTGCCAAACAACTCTTCATGTAGAGATGGCCATGCTTTCCATGATGAAAATCAATGAAGTATAATAAGGATAGCTTGTGTACTTATTACTAATATACCGTATACCGTAAACACATGTACCTACATCTTCGCAAAGAGGCCGCATCTGTATTCACTGCTCAACTTAAAACATTGACAATGTCTGTTGTACATCTTCCTCCCACTCTATTTTTTTCAGATTCCCATGGTAATGCTTCTGTATGTTCGCTAGTGGATCATACTTCATAGAATGGAGCTGGACACGAGTGCGGGGGATCTGGTGACGGAACCTTTGGTGGTAGCAATAGGGAATTTATTCAATGCCACTGAGGGAGACACCATTGATTTCCACGTGGGTGTCTTCGGAACAGCATCCGACACACACTCGTCCGGATCATTAGGCTTTGGAATTTCGGATACTGTCTTTGGGCGGAAGATTATCCACTACTGTTTCGGAACTCTCCTCGTCCTTATTGGGATTGCTGGTGCGGTGGGCAATGGACTTGTTCTTTATGTCTTCACGAGGTAAGTCAACCTCAACCTTTTTAGACATAATATCTCTTTAACTACTCCCAAAAGGATCAGTCAACTGAAGGTCAGATTCGGGGGCTACAATATTAAGCGATTTTTCCTGGACGGACGGAGGAAGGACACGTGGATTAATTTTTGTTCTAAAGCTTGTATCATATTTGTTGTTCCTATGTCATTATGTACATCGGCCGTAGGGATTTTAGCCTGAATTCTTTTTTTTATTTCGGCGTATGTAAAACCCACCTTCAGCCATTCATTTTTGAACATACGATCTGATCGTGAGACTGAATTTAATAACGGCTTCGATCTGCTACTACATTAGAGGTCACTCTTGTTATTTACACTACTTATTGAATTTTATTTCCCCTGTGAAATATTATAGGAACAGCGGGAGGGTTCCCCTTGACTTCAATTGGTTCAGGGTTTTTACTGGTAACTGGTGGCAAGCTGTGGCTTCTTTACGTAGTAATGTGAGAAAGTTCTATAGTCCTCAAAAATCTCTTGATCTGTAAATTCATTTGAAAACTTGAGTGAGAAAAGGAAGGTGTAGTAGGCCCGGACGTTCAATTTAAATGTTTGTAGAAGAATGTATAGACTGCAGATATGGTGCATGCATGGTGAAGGGCAGTTCTGTTGACAGTTAGTTTTTGTGATATTCCCACCGCTCCACAGGTGTGTGGCAAGGAGTGGGAAGTTGGGAAGCAATAACAACATCGTTTGCTTAATTTAATTGACACAGGGAAAGTAGAACGCACGTCGTACGGTATACAGAGAAGGTTGATCGATGCGGAGAGCATGAGCACTGAAAATTGAATTATGTACCACATTGAATCGGTTGAAATACTTGACCGGACCGGACGGCATACCGACAATAGTTTTTCGTCAGATTATATTACTTAATATGTATTTAACTACTGCTGTACCCACTACATACATTTAAATTGCAAAACACGCATTTGTTTTAGTATATATTTAAATCTGCAGACTACAGCTGACCAACCTTCTTATAGGAACTGAAACTCCAATAAAATGCAGTAGAAATCGTCCGTAAATGGCGTCATGGATGACACTGTGTTTTTCTGATACACCCACCCTCCCTAATGACCCTAACAATAGAACGACCACTTTTTTTAAATTGCCTTAAATGAAAAGGTTTTTAGGGTCCACCCACCTAGACGATGGCAACATTTATAGGCAATCCCTTAACACTAAAAAAGAGGGAAAACTTTGGCTTGGTGTTGGTCTTAGCACTCTTAGCAGTGCATGCTTATACAGTTTGAATTAACTAGACATTTGCTACATTTGCTGTGTTCCATTTAAAGTACCGTAAAGCTTCAAATAACTCCCGGTCCCTAGTAACTCCCAGAGTCTTTAGAATTGAATCAAATGGGGAGGGTTTCTTTTACACTCCAACTTCTAATTACTCCCGGGGTTTGGCGCAAAGTTTGCGCTAACTCTCGGAAGAGTTATTTGAAGCTTTGCAGGTACATATGTATCTTACAAATTTCAATTTAGATTTGCATTGTATTTTAATTTCAACTATGTACAATATTACAACTGAACGATTTATATGTACCTACCCCAAAATGTTATTCATGAAGGGACATGATTGCCTCTGTAGTCCTTTTGTCAGAACAAAGAGAAAGCGCGTCAACTGTAAGTTTGTGAATGCATAATCCGTTTATTTTCGAAAGCTTGCATTTCAATTCTAATGAAGAAACTTCCCAAGTCCATTAAGAATTAGAAGCTATGAAAATTAAAGTTGAAGGCACACTCACACTAAGAATAACCCAAATTATCTGAGAATCAGTCCCAGGATGAATAACAACGAAACAAATCTTTGGTACATTACCATAAATTGTAGTTCTCACACCAGTTTCAAAAGGGCATCTATACTCCCACTCTCCGATCTTTTTCTGTCTGCTACGTTGTCGTAACCCGCAAATATTTTCATTCATGAGCGAGGAAACGTTGAGAACATTTGTGTTCATGCACATTTTGATCAATGACGGAGAATTTCGAGTGAATGAAGATAAAGGAAAACATTGAGAAAACATTTAAAAAAAATGACAAAGGTATGGAGATCTGCTGTCTCTTTCCTCTCCTTATCTTTCACTGGCACTGAAGCAAACATAAAAATACCTATAGGGACAACTAAATAGACACTAGCGAGGGAAACTTGTCACCCTACTATAAGCTTCAAACGATTTCGCTACAAACAATAAGCATTGGTTTCCATTTTCCTGCATCAACTAAAATGCTATTATTCACTATTTAAATTAGTAGCAGACGGAAAGTGCGTGCGCAAAGTGTAGCACTGATTTCAATGCTGAGAAGATTACAATTTTGAGGTTCACTTTTCGGTCCAATAACCTTGGGAGCTTATTTATTTAATTCCTCAAACTTTGTGTGAGACGTCAGGTAATTTGATTTATGAAAGATTATAAGTTTGTGCGTAGTTTTAGCTGTGTCAACCAGCTCTTGTGGTCATAGAGTTGTTAAATTAAATTATAGGTTTGACATATTATTTGTCATTCAGTTGAGCTTCCGCGACAGCTCTAGTGAACCCTAACACATTCCTTTCATTATCCTAGCGAAAGCACAAACTTCTAATAATTCATAGTCACACAATACACTGTTTCTTTTCCGGTTTCTAGTGTCGTATTGCCAGCTCCAAGTAATATATAAAAAGGGAGTGCAATTTTACTTTATCCGTTGTTGCAGTGTATAGTTTAGTAGAGAAAGTATTGACGCAGTGTGTGATTTTTTAAAGCTGCATACGGCAATTTGTATACTAAAATTAACGTAAGCTATCTGAGTCATGTATTTCATTTATCGTTTAGGATTACGATTAGGAAATATATCAAGAGCTCAAAACTTACGGTAGTTTGACGGAATATTAAGTAGACATTTGAGAGGGAATATTACGCTTTGTATTTCTAAGCTTAACGTCCCCCGACAGTTCCCCTTCTAATCCTAAAGTCTACATCTGCTGTCAAAGTCACTGTCAGGGAGAATTCATGGAGGTGCTCATATTATTTGAGGCATCCGAAGCGCAGTGATGCAAGGAATCTACCAGAGATTCAGGAGACAGACGAGTGTCTTGGTGGATTTGTCGGAGTATTCCGAGAGAAGCACATTATGTAGATGTTAGTTTAGTATAAATGTAATGTCGAATTTTTATAATCATGCACCGGGGCAGTTGCAGGGTATCCAAACCCTGCCCTTTGTACTTGGCTAGCATATGGGGATGAAATCGTTTGGACACCCTGCCCAGGTGCATAATTATAAAAATACGACAATATGCGAATATACAACTTCGAGAAAGAAAGTAGCATAGCCCCATATAATAATGTGGGGCTTCGTATATCTGTTATAGTCATAGTGAAACAGCTGTAGTCTGCTCTGTTGTGTACATATAAATAACAATATTTCCCTAATAATAATCATTTTCTTCTTACGAGAGATTTGAATTTCATCCCTATAACTTGTGCATTGTTACCATCCCTATATATACTTAATATTTTTACTAGAAAACTATACAGCGACGCAGTCAGTATTCGATGCGCTTTTATAGCTATGGTTAGTTTTACTTTTACTTATATAAATTCCTGTAGCGTATTAGAGTGGTGTACAGACACTTTCCTCCCGGTTATATTCCCCCGGAGATACTATCCTCCCAAACACTAGCCCCCACTGACAGCTTCCTGCCAACCAGCACCGAGGATATTTTCCTAATAATAACACTTCATAATACAAGGTGAACATGAGCATTTTAGCACTTCAGCTCAGAACTTTTGCACTGAAAAATATTTAAAATACATAGATTTTTTAATGATGTGATATTGATACTTCGAGGCTTTACTCGGTACTGTAACCGCGGGTACAGGTCAGGTAAGAAACTACCCTTGGGGAGGTAATATTTGGGCGGATAATGTCCCCAGGGGAATGTGTCCGGGAGGAAAAGTTCATTCAACCAAAAGAGTTATTATTAGGACTTACATAGGATGACATAAAATGTCTGCGTATAGAAAATGAAATATGATTTAAATAATTTATCGGCGTAGCAAGCAAGGTTTCCGATGAGTGTCTTCTTTGGTTTCTCATTTTTGAGTGGAATTTTTTGGTCCATTAAGGTTCATTTTAGTAGGTATGGGTCTATATAATACCTACATTAATTCTCTTGGTGGGGTATTTTGTTTTTTAGATACCAACGACTGAGAGGCGGAGGTGGTCGTTTAATTTTGAGCTTGGCATGTGGAGATTTCATGGTCTCTGTCCTTCATTTCATGCCGGCCTACTCCTCGTTCAAAGAAGTATGGAGCTTCGGCGACATCGGTGAGTTACATACTATTCATTGCAGATTCCCCGTTCAATATGTCTTCAACCTTAGCCACTATACTTAGCAACCTACTTATTGCCACTATACTTTCTACTCCCCGTCCGTAAGCATAATCGACTGTAGCCCCCAGTCGACAGTGAGGCCCTTTCCCTGAGCCATTTTTATTCGTTTCTATAATTTTTACCTATACACATATATAATTTATCGTTATTTTTAAAATCCTCGCGACAAAATGTAAGACACATACACCATGAAAAATATGTCCGGGTAGCAAATGTCCGAGTAGGAAAAAAGTTAGGTAGGTACATTTTATCGGCTCTCCCCTCTACACATACATAGTACATTTCTTCCAGCCTGTTGCAAAATTTTATGTTATGTTGTCGAATTCGAACTTTCAGCGATTCAACTTTCGGATGTGTAATTACCTAAGACTTATTTGATTTTATCGAAACCTCAAAATGAATTAGTGTTATAGTTTGAGACTACTGGCTGAATTTACTCCCATAGATTTTAGGTAATTGGTGCTTGAGGAATATGGAGAGATATCAGTACGCATGAGACAGCGATAGAAGTACGGAGGATAGAGGTCAAGACGGGAAGTGCAGTCAGGGCTGTCAAAACTATTTCGTACGGTTACGGTTTGAGGAAACCATTACGTATTTTCACAGCCAGAGCCAAAACTAGAACCACTGAAGTTGTTTACAATCTCATCTACAAAATTATAGAATCAATATTTACCCAGGCAGCAGAGCAAACATGTATCTACTTTCCTTTTCCTGATGATATATGTTTATGGAAAACATTCTCAGATCCGAAGCAGTAGTGCAACCAACGTGTAGCTGTCGCAAGCTTTGTAAACAAGCGCAAAGCTTCTAAAGCATGTTCACCATAAATCGCATTATACTACAGCATCTGAGGATCTGATCTGATCTGATCAGAAGGCTCTGGCTATGAGTTACAAAGACAGTCGACAGCTCAGAGTCATGTACTACCGCAGGCCGTACAAACATAATGACATGTATATACATTTATAATTATATGCATGGAATATGGAATTTTGCAAGCCCTTTAGTAGCGTAAATGGATCCGGAGCAGGAAATTCACTTCAAATTCGTTAGCTATGCATCTCAGCTTTCGCCTACGTAGTATTTTTGGGCCGAGGCTATGCGATTAAAGTTTGCCTGGATAAACTGAATATTCAACAAATGCCCATTGAAAAGTCAGCCTATCGTTCTTTTTTTTAGGCTTAGCTGTCGTAGACAAAATTACATGGCATGGTTTACTGTTTATCCAAGCGGAGTGTGGACAGGAGGACAGAAATAAAAAATAGACAGCTGATAGGCTAATAGAAAATAGGCTGAATAAAAATAGTCTAAGCAGAAAATAGGCTAAACAAAAAATAGGCGATGGGTAGGCAGAGTGGTACAAAATATAGGCGATAGTTAGGCTGTAAAATAATTAGTCCGATAGGCTAGGCGATAGGCTCTTAAGGTTGCTGCAAAACAAGTAGGCACTTTCCAAGTCTGCGCTTTGTTGTAAAGAGAGAAAAATTAACTTTAAAACTTGTAAGAATTTTTCAGAGACAAATTGTACCACTACGTGAGTAAGTTTGAGTGGGAAACAGTAGGTGGTTGTACCCAGTTGTGCGGATCAAGTTTTCATCGCACATGGGGGATCCATATTAGTATTCGTTTATGTTATACGTTTGTCGTACACGAACCATCTCTTCCAGAATTCATTCACATTTTAACTGTAGACACACTTAAAGACTTACCTCTGCGAAATGCAAACCAAATAAACTTTCTTACTTTATCTGTAGGTACGTATAACTGTGGCCAAGTTCTAGTTTCCTAGAAGCCTTGCCTCCATCATTTTCCTATACCCATTGATGAATAGATTAGTTTTCTTCCCATTCAATTTCCCCCCTTATTCATTTTACTATTTTTGAACTATTTTTAGGTTGTCAACTCTACGCCGCCTCCGTTGGACTCGGCGGTCTTGCTTCCCTCATCAGCTTAGCCGCGATTGCAATGGATAGATTCAGCGTCATCATTGGCAATCCCCTAACTTGGTTGTCGGGCAAAAAGGTAACTTTTCATATTTTACACAGTCGGCATGTGTATTTTTATTATTAGTATACAGTCGAATCTCTGAATACCAGCCTTTCCATTTACCGACCATCTCGATTTACCTGCCAATTCAAAAATACCTAATCCCCGTCAAAATGCCTATGCTTGTAATTGCTAAAATACTCTTATTCTGATATACCGGCTTTCAATATAATTGGACGCTCGATAAACCGGCTAACAGAAATAGGCCCCAGATCTACTTAAACATGTATATTTAAGTTTTTGCACTAGCCATACGTTTTAATTACTGACTTTATGAAACCACGGATTTGTGACATCATTAGGATATGCTTTATAATTATTGTCACGTTAAATTTAATATTTGTGCAGACCATCGCATCTTGTCGACTTAACTTGTAATATTAATTTCAAGGGAAAGATGTTATCTTTTCAAACACTCTCAGGCTCCAGTGTATGTGCATTTGATTATTTTTAGGAATCTTGGGCTTTATTTTGTGGAATCATTAGATTTTGCTTGGGCTTAGCTCTTTGATGTCATCGGAACTTTATTGTTCAGGTTGGAAGTTCATGTAAGCCTAGTAAGCCTTTTTTCCAATCATTTTCTTTTATAGTAAAGAAGTAGTATTATTTATATGGGCGTATTGAATCAAGGTAAGGTTAGGTGCTAAGTATACACGGAATCGATACTTGTGGGCACATAAGATGGAAGAAACTAGGATGAAACATATTAATACATCAAAGTGATTTCAAGCAAATCAAGGGCATTGCAATAACCACTCCTCTGGCTCCGTACGTTATTCTATGGTGTATAATTAGTAGGTATATATATAGTAGCTTTTGCAGTGCATTGCACATAATTACTGTGACTCGCATTAAACGGGGACTGGGTGCCTTTTATGGATTAAGATCACAGTAAAGGGAACCTTGGTAATTAATTACCTAAATTATACCCAAGTATATTATCCTTTGGCATGAATGGCGCCTTTTTTCATATGGAGGAGAGTGCCCGCCTCGTGAGGAGTGCCCAAATTTCAAGAGGGATACAGGGCTGAAATTGTTCGGAAAATGAGGGGAGGGGAATGGAGGGCTCTGTGGAATGCCAAACTATGTATCAAATGTATTAATGGGGCTATATATAGCAGCATCCAAATCGAAAGTTTAAAGTTAGATTTGGTGCGGATGTGACACTCTTCTTCATATTTCTACTTCATCTCATGTGTACAATATGATGAAGTTGCAACATTTTTCGACTCTACGTGAAATATTAAACCCATTTCGATATCTCGAGGCTGTCTGGGTCTGTATGGAGTCTGGAGACAGCTCTGTGCTTGAGACAGACTGCCTCGATTCGCAAGTTAACCTTACTTTGATACTTATCGTTAGTTGAATGTGAATCGGATTTCGGATTTATACTGTGATAGATTGACATGATTGACGGTTAGAGATGAAGATCCACAGACAGTGTACTAATACAAACGTAACTACCGACTGCAGTCCGACAACGGAACGAAGGGAATAAATCGTCCGTGCATACTGATACAATCTTGTACATTTTTTACGCTTGATGTTAATAAAACAAACTCCTGTATTTACCAGACTGGCACTGTCAATGCCATGCTGGCTTTGGTTAAAGTTTAGTTTTATGGAAAAATATTTTATTTTTTAGGGAAAAGGGGAAAACCTTATAGAATTTCCATATACCCAGTCAGAGTTAGAAAATATTGAGGTATTTTCCATTCTTCCTCTTTTGTGCTGCGTATGGATAGTTTCAGCCGACTTAAAGTTAGGCTATTGGTAGCAACAAATCGCCAATAGCCAGTGACGGATCAAAAAGAGCCATATTTTATTTTCAGCTAATGACTCCTGTCCAAAAAATTTGAAATATGTTTTGCTAAATATTTTACAGGTTCATAATAATATATATGTAACCTTGTAACATTCTTTAAAATAATCGCTTAAGAATTTGCAATTTTTGTGTATGGGTCATTTAGACTTTACCTGAAAATTGAAATGGATCATTTCGAATCTTCACCGACTATGTACTACTAAACTATTGCAGATTGCTACAGGGCGAAATCAATACCATGAGCTCCGGGCATTCATCTGTCTTTAATTTACTTGGGTATTTCCTATATCCGGCTTAGCGGTAGCTCGTAGAATTGTAGTAAAGACAAGGATTGATAATGACGAAGGAAAACGATAGGCTTAGATAGGCACCTGTGCTTTAAATCTCCCAGAAAAGTATTCTGATTAGTATTATTAGTCTCCTGCAAGTAATTGGAATTTGGATGAAAAATAAATGTAATATCAACTTCATTAATTAAATTAATGAAAAATGCTTTCCTATTACATACATATTTACTGCGAAGAATATGAGGAAAGAGTCATTAAAATTCCACTTTTTTTTCTTTTCCTTTGAATCCAGAGCTGCCTCTCAATATGGTTCTTTAGTGTGTGTTTGATCTCTCCGCCGTTCCTGGGTTGGAGTAGATACGTTCCGGAAGGATTAGAGACGTCTTGCTCATGGGACTACACCACCCGCACATTCAACAATCGCTCCTACTACATTTTCCTCCTCTCCTTCGGCTTTGTAGTGCCGGTATTGGCCATCATAGTCTCATACTTTGGGATCCTTGGAGTCGTGTACAAGCACTCTCACAAGATGAACGGCGTAACACGGAACGGAGTTATTCACAACAAGCGGAAACCAACAAAGAGTGATCTTCGAACTACGCAGGTAGGTCGACTATAAAATTCTACGAAATGATGCCCCGTAAATTACTAAATACATATAAGCGCTGTGCAGAGCCTTAAACGTAATCTTGTTTTTCTTTCTGCCCCCCCCCCCTCTTCCCACTCCTCATCCCTCAATGACAGGTCATCCTGACAATAATCGTGTTTTTTGTCGCATCATGGACTCCCTACGCAATTATCTCGTTCATTGGACAATTTGGACCAGTCTCCTCCGATTTATCCCCCCTGAGCACAGCATTGCCGGCCGTTTTTGCAAAAGCCTCTGTAATTTATAATCCCATCATCTATGGACTCTCACATCCCCATTTCCGCTCCGCCATCCGAACGCTCAAGCAACGACACTTCTCAAGTGCTCGTCATCATGAAGGTACTTACGGCTGTAATAATAATCGCTCCAATAACGCACCAGGCTCTCATGGGAACCGGAAACCCCTCCTCGCGGGTCATGCCAAGCATCATGATGGGCGACAAAAAATGAAGAGTCGAGCTGACATGTTTCCTCAGCCCTCCAACTCGAGAAACCTGCAAACAAGTGATGCGGGGAATACGCTCCGAACGGATTGGTCCAGTGACAACAAGGAGATCATCGTTAACAACAAGAAGAAGCGATATGGGGTTCTCCGGAGATTCTCTCGTCCTGAGTCGGATTTAACTGCTGGAGCGGCCTTCCCTGGAGAAGTCTCATCAAGTAAGCATTATGGGCCTCCGCCCTTAGTATTAGATTACCAAACAAGGTGCACATAATGAGGGGCACCGCGCCCAACTAATTCTTAAGGAGGATAACTTGGAATACGGTTGTCAAGTACTCTAGCTTCAGAAACTCTGGACTTGAAGAGGGCAGTTCCACTATTTGAACTGAGGGAATAGTCATTACACGTCTATTCTATTGGACAGGTTTGAGAGTGAAATGAAATTTTAAATTAAACTTCTCATAAATCACCTACTGAATTTGTTCTGAGAAGAACTAATTAAAAATGAAAGGAACTATGTACTACTGCTTATCCAAAGAGGGCTGTAGTATTTTTAATTATTTAAGATTGAGAGGATGCATATCTACAAAGTACAAAGGTATAAACATGAATCGGATTCGTTCGTAGAATTGGAGACGTGACCATAGGTGATTATCTGGAGGAGTAGTTACATAGGTTATTACACAGTGTATATGCTTCCATTCAGTCATAATATATGTACCTCGGTGCACATTTGCATATTTTCACAGAAAAGTAAATTGGTAGATTCAATTTGCTACTTCCAATTTCCAACAAACTAATTATATTATGCCTTTCATTCATTTTCTTTTCGAAATGTTCCTTTCGATTTCGATGCATGGCCACATGGATGAAAATAGACTGGGTTGTTTGGAATGTTTCGTTTTCACAGGAATACTCCTTTTATATCATTTAGATTGTGCGAGGGAAGAAATGTTTTCCAAGGACGTAGGGACTAACTATGTTAGTATCTACACATTCCGCTGGAGCAGATTATAACCTGCAAAAGAAATTACATGGTGATGGTGGTGAACCACTTCCCTGCTACCGGCTACCGGGCACCACGTTCATCTCTTATACATAGCTCCTATACTTACTACACAGTGGAGAACGGCTAATATGAGATGTCATGGAAGGGACATGACGTGGCTGTCGTGAAAGACATGCCTATTGAATTATTATTCTTACTAGTGCTATAGTGCACACAGAATCCAAGGGTAATTGTTAGAGACAGGGCCCGGCTGTTATAGGAAAGTAGGAGTCGTACATTTAACCTTCATTTGTAGCCAATAATAATGCTGGCTAAGGAATTTGGAATTTGAGTGTACCGTACAGCTTCGAAACTTCGAATCACATTTCCAATATTTTATTCAAATAATCAAATTAATGAAAATTAGTCGATAAATAGCACTGACTTGACCCTTTGTTATGTTCTTTATTGGGAGGACTAGCTATAGCAACTAGTGGCGGTCTTTGAAGATGTTGTACCAGTCATCTACGCACTCTATAAATATTCAAAAGGTAGTATCTACAAACTTGTGTACTTTGAATTTGAATCTTCCACAAACATGTTAGCAGATTAGTCTGCAGAGCTTTTTGAAGTATCTGTAAGTATATTATGTAAATTATTATTATAAAATTTTGAAATTTTTCAAAATGTCATCTTGATCCCTTTCTTTGACAATTTTCGTAAAGTGGAAATTGTATCTTCAACGGCAAGGACAAGGATGACATGGATCAATAGGGTGTGACAACGTGAACAAGCAAAGACATAATTTTAGAATTGCAGGAACCCTCTCCACAATTTAGCTACTTACATGTACACTTTCCATTTAAGAATGAATGATGTGCATGTAAATAGTGAGCGAGCCAAAAGTTGTTCAAAGGAAAGAGCAGGGGTTTGGGTAACATGTAGAAAGTTGTTGGTCTCTTCTCTAGTCATATTAGTTCTATGTAATTTGATGGGTGGAAGGAATAGCTTTGTTCGACTGTTATCTGACTGCCACAATGTGAATGTTCCACTGCAGTCATCAAAACAAGATCTGCATAGTATTCATGGTCGAGATTGACCTTGGACGGAATTTGATCTAATTAACGGGAAAACTGGAAAATGTGTCATGTGTCCGTAAACACTGCACAAAACCAACATGAAAAGATCAATAGGTCTCAATATTTGATTACTATACCAACGAGGAAAATGACATGTTTAACCTCTATTGTCTCGGTGTTTAGTAAACGATGGGATTTTAATTAACGTCAAGTCACATACAGTATATTGGAAAGGCGCTGTAAACAAGCACATACCTAGTAATTAGTAATAATAATCCTTATGGTTATTTTAGAACAGCACCTTCTCAAACGTAATTAACAAACAGCATCACACTTTTACCCGGGTTAATTATCCTTTCATTTGGTTTCCGGTAATTCCTTCATCCCCTTTCTTACTAACTACGTATGTGAAGCTGTGACCGGCTTCCATTGTGAATTACAAATGAGAAGGGAAGCCATATATACTTACACGAGTTAGTCGGCTGTATTCAATATCCTAAAATAATTCTTCCCCGCTAATCTCTGACTAGCTCATCCAGCACCACCTACTAAACTGTGATGATGATTGGAAATTACGTGAGCATGGCAAGCCTTACCGTTAGTATGTAATGGTATGTATGAATGGTGTAGGTACTCAGTTAGACGGGTTGGACCGCAAACAGAGTTTTTTGCAAAATTAAAAACAAATACAGTCAACAGACCACTCGGCGAATGTGACTACATACACACAGCGCACAGTACCCTATTATTGTATTGGTGATCAATATTTGAACCGGATATTACAGGTTGCACTCTGGACTCGACCTCATACTCCGAACCGGATTTGCTCCATAAAAAAGGCTACAGCGTCACGAAAGCACCTGAGTGCATCCGACTCAGCGAGTACCGTCGACAAAAACATACATTTCTGCGAAAGACTTTCTTCCGAAGTGAAATTCTTCTTGAGAATCTTCTCAAAAGCAAAGTTAGGACAAGTATTATGAGCGTCTCATCCAAACCTACCTTTGATAGTGAAGACAAAAGCTCAAAACTTGTGTCAGTGCAGAGTGGAAATGGAACAAAGTGTGTAGAAAATCCGAAAATAAATCCGAGACTGGCTGCTGCTCCGATAAATAACAAGTACAACTTCGATGAGAAGAGGGAGGAGGATGAGGACTGGGCTTTTCATAAGGAAGTGTGCGTGGCGGATTTGGATCATAGCTACAGTTGCCATAATTTTACGGATCATTTAGATTCATGCAGTGTAGCCGGAGTAGTGACTGGCTCGGCTTCGGCTTCGGCTGCCCATCGTCCTGGAACGGGCTCAAACGGGATGAATACTGCTGGCCGTCATACCGGCACCGGTGAGCCACCACAAAACAACACTAGATACACACTGTGGAAGAATAAAAGCTTCTCAACTTCATTTTCCTCCAACGACTACCCGAGAGTGCATCTTGGACGATTCTGGGTTGGTCCGTCAGGCGAGGGAGCTGCTCCAGTTCGGCTCAGGAGAGTTCAGTGCGTGCGTAAGAGACGAAAGAGTAAAGTGCAATTCATCCCAATCCGGATCCCGGCCACCCACAGCTATCCTCCAGACTCCTACTCTCACCAGACCAACAGCAATGACAATAACATCTTTTGTGAGAGTGTTGATGGGGATATGATTGCCCTCACTCCTCGTCATCCGAGCCCTAGTGGTAGCAGCAATAGTCAGGAGGACTCGAGTGATGACTCAAGCTCCTTTAAGGACCTTGACACCCTTCGACGTACAGCTAAAATCCCACCCACCAAATCTTCTCCAGATGATCCACATCCACCAAGCTCAAATCATAGTGTTTACGTGAGAGAAAAAACTCATTTTACTATAGTTCAAAGTTTAAAAGGAAATAATGAGGGAGCAGATGAGAGGAGAGGGAGAGCTCCGAAGTCAAAGTTAGAAAATGGATCCGGAGATATACCTTTACCGGCTACGCCAAGTTCAAGTCCATGCAAAGACACGTTCTATATCTGTCATGAGGATGGGAGTAGAGACGACAGCATTAACTCCTGTACGAGTACGAATCCAAACGCAAATCCAAAGAAACCGACAGAAAATATGAAAAAATCCATGAGAGACCGTTGTCAGTTCAAATTTCACCCCCAGCTCAAATCTATTCCTTCAATTCGCAATCAAAATTCCAGTCTGGACTCCACGTGTCTAACATCTTGTAGTGATGACACGGAATTTACGGATCGCGAGGACTACGACGTGGAACGAAATGGACGAGATGGAGAAAAGGTTCACTTTACAAATTCCAGATTCCAGGGAAATATTATAGGTAAGTGAGGAGCCATTAAAGTGTATTTAGGGGCTTTATAACTTTAATGCTATGTTTCTATAATTCCTCCGATATAGCCACAGTATGGCCATAGTCACAGTTGAATGTAAGCATATATTATATGGATAGGATATATATCGTCGGTGAAGAATCATTCTGACGCAAGTCCACTCCACAGCTAAAAACATTCTGTCGTAAGTCCATACAATTCCAAAGGTCATTCTGTCGCAAGTCCATTGAGTTAACAATTGCTGGTGCAGCCAATTGAATGGACTTAAGACAGAATAATTTTAAGAATCCGATGGACTTGCGACATCATGATTTTAGCTGGGGGCTGGACTTACGTCAAAATAACTCTTCACCGACGATATGTGGTAGTCCAGAAGCAGTTTAGTGCATCGGCCCAAAGGATCTGACCAATTCAGACTCCAAAATTGGATTTTCACCCCACCCAAACTAAATTTAAATCAATGTACTTGGCTGCAACTGTTGATAGGAAGATTTATTTAGACGCACTGCACGCATATATCAAAGTCGAAGTATCCGCCTTTGAAAATTTGAAACAGTCGGATCTTCTGGGTTAGACCACAAGGTCCAAAATCACAAAAATAGTAGCTCATTCTGAACACATATATATATATATATAGGATGATGTATGCGTGCAATGCAGCTGAATAAGTTCAAGTTCTTCTATCAACAGTTGCAGGTTCCAGCCAAATACATCGATTTAAATTTAGTTTTTGGTGAAGATCCGGAGACTGAATTTGTCAGACCAGGTTCCCACGGAAACTTCTGGACTAATCCAGAAGAACTTAGGCTTGTGAACTATGTATGTAGGTCTTTTGGGCCAATGCAATGGACAAAACTTCTTCTGGACTACCACATATATGCTTACAGGATATAGTGCAATATTTGAGTATTTATTATTATTGCAAGAGTTATGTAATTAACTTGTGCAGGAGAGAATTTACTTCTTCCAGTTATTCCCCCTGCCAATTACTGCATACGGTAGAGTGATTTAGTCAAATGGCTTTGATCATAGAAGGAGGAAAGGGGCTGATGATTTCTTTTATTTCTAATTTGAGATAATTCTCTTTTCTGCATAATTAAACAGGTACGCGAGACATTTCCAAGAATATGGGGAGGACCCAAGGTTTTAGCAGGAGCTTCTATGAGGTAAGATTTGAACGCTTGGCCCGTGCGCTAGTAAGTTACTAGGGATGGCCCATAAATGATGTCATTCAAATTGTCATTCTTTTAGGATCCACCCACCCCCACGTCATCATTTTAATATTATGCAAACGGCTATCTTTAACATGGAATGTCTTCCATATCCGACTAGACTCACTGTCACTGACCCTACCGATGACATCAATTATGGACGATCCCGTAGTGTTCGGATGTATAACTTTGGGAGCTGTGAGGCATATCCACCAATAATGTATCCTCTGTTGGTCTTTTAATGAAATTGTTGAGCATGACTGAATTTTGAATGTGAGTCAAATGTAGTAACGTATAGCGAGTAGTATATACATATAAATGTATGCAACTACCTTGGACAGTAAATCATTGTTATTATTATAATATGTGATATTGTGTGGTTGCATCTCTTTCCTTTCTCCCCGTTATCTATCAGTATGCTGACTACAAGATATTACCAATCATGCTGAAAGGAAATATTATGGCTTGTGTGTGTGTGTACAGTGTGCGTCGGATAGTATCTGTATACGCGTAGATGCGGTGTGTTACGTAATTTTATCGGAACTCGAGAGTGAACCACTCTTCACGGTCCCGGTCCCGGTTTCACAGTCCCAGTTCGTGTCACACCTACTTTTCAAACTGAAGCAAGCTCTGATTTTGTACTTGTTTTCAGACTCAGACCTGAAAGTACGAGACTCCCCACTCCCGTCCCGAGGCGTTGTCAAGAAACAACTTGGTTCTCCGCCATTGACTCGACTACATTTTATTCCTAACCAGGGCTTCAAGGGAGATGAGGAAAGGCTGACATCATAAATCTTATTGAGAACAGCAGCTGCGGAAAGAGTTACGGAAATGCCACTATAAACATCCAGTCTGTTCAGCTCAGCCAGTCAACGACGTCAACGTTCAACTTTCACCGTTACCATTACTACCATTATTCTTATCGTGAAAGTCTCTTGCCAAAAACTTTTGATTCGATCATGCGTTCTCACTGATGTACCTAATTAGCATTAAGCATGGATAAGGAGTGAATTATGGATATGGACCCAATGGTAATTGTTCTGTCATTGGACTGATTCTCCTCTTCTTCCTTGCGAGCTCATTATTTCGGAAGGCAAACTTTAATTCGGGTTATTTTTTGGAAAAGTTAAATCTGGAGGTAAGTATCTGTTTCTTTTATTAGGCATGTTTTAAAGTTAAATATAATTTTTAAATGTAAAAATAAAAAATTAAGTCGTTTTCAAATCGGAGGGATGTGTGTTTGGTAGCAATGGTATGCTTTCATGACCATGGGGATGTTACTATCTCTGATATTGAAGAATTCAGAATGCGTCACGCCATTTGCATGCTCCAGTTATGAACAGGCTAAAGTGCAATTTCACTTTAATTGTGAAACTTAAAGTGGAAATTGAGAATTTTATGAATACTATAGTTTAAGTCACTAAATCAAATAAAGACTCAACTCATGAACTATATGAGAATTTGCATTGTTAAGATACTGTAGAGAGTCAGGTTTATATTGCCATTGCTTAATGAATGTCTTAATTTATCTCTTTGTTTGAAGTGCGTCTCATTCTTTACTTGTGTCGTAAAAACCAGTTAGAGTGTACCCGGTCCTACTATGTATTAATTTTTGTAGAATTTGCTAAAGTTGTATTCAAAACTTTACTGTGGACTTTATTAACTTTTTTTTTTACTAACTATAATGTAATTATTCCTTGAAATTAACGACATCGCTATCTGATATATAGTTTAAGTTTTTACATTAGTTGAGGTAAATTTACAAAACTATGTAACATATTTATTCATCTAAAAATTCCAAGGGCGAAATAATCATTATAATAAAGCCGTCAGATTGACTGCATCACTGCATGGTGTATAGCTACTACGGTGAATAAACAATAAATCTTACGTGATCCATTTTGAGAAAGCATCTCCTAAAATTACTATACATCACATCATAGGATCATTTTAGGTGTGATTTAAAAAGAAAAGTAATAGAAAAAATACTACCTGCACTATATAGGAGAGCTTTTTTTAGAAGATTTCGACGAAAATAAATGTTGATTTAGTAGATTGTTTTTTTTGGGAAGCCAAGTTCAATTTGACTGTCGAGTAAAATTGAAATTTATTACACTCTACTCAAAGAGTTGCGCCGTCGGCTTTGGCTTTGAAAGCAGTTGTCCACGGCAGTACGTAGTTTAAAAATTCTGATTCTAACAAACAAGTAAATAAGTTTGGAGAGTTTCTTTGGGGAGCTCTCAGATAACGTTGTACATATACACAGATTAGATTCGTAGCAGTTGAAATTTGAATTTTGAACACCTTGTCGACTTATGATTTCTTTTTTAAATGTATGATTATTAAATTTATGTTACTGACATGCTCTGACTGAGTTCTTTGATTATTAGATAGGACGAGGTAACGATGGCGTGGGAAAATTAATCTTTTGCGTGGGATAAGTACACTGACATCCTTCACAACTAGATATCTACAATCTACATGGTACGGGCTTTTTTCTGTCCTTTGAAATTGTTGCAAATTTCAATGCGGGACTGCCACTTTTATTGAACTATTTTTTTGCTCCAGTGTATGTTTCAATTTCTACATAGTATGTATGCACTGTGATACCGCATAGTAAGCGGCTCTTCTCGCAAGTACTGAATCGATACTAAAGCCTAAAGCATATAAAATACTCGGTATTGTCATTTTCTGCTGATTTAAAAATATGCAATCCTTTTTTGAAAAGTCTGAGATTGAGAGTTAAGATGATGCCATTCGTTCCATATATTACTTGATGCCAATCGAATTTTTTACTTTTTTTTTTCGTTTTATTGAAGTTTTCCATATTGCAATCTCAAGGGAGGGATGGAGGAGGGAATGAATATGTCGCTTGGCTTTTGTTGTCCGCTTACTCTCGAACATGATAGGCGTCAATGGACTGGCCTTAAGTCACTATTTTGGTTTTGCTACTTCTACCATTCCAGACGCTAGTACCGGCACCGGATAGTATGTATCTTTTATTACCTCCCTCAGCTAACAAGAAGAGCTATGATTTGACTCCCCTAGTTCCATAATAATAATTGTATGTGGGCTTATAAATCCTTGACTGTCTAATGAAAGTTAAACTGGAAGTGGAAATAATATTTCCTCATTGAGGCTTGCTCTCTCTTTTCTTAATTTCTCGTCGACCATGAAAGCGGGAAGGGTAAAATTGAAAGAACGAGATAAGGACTTTCTTTGAAGTTCTGGAGATTTGTCTGAGAGAAAAGGAGATAAGAAGGAAGTCTCCATTATTGCATTGCTCTATGAGAATACGAAAACTTCAGAGACATTCACTCGTCTGGTCGAATTAATTTTTTGAATGCGTAAATGACCATTTATTTAAACCGCAAATCAGCATGTATCCGCTCCCAGTCCCGCACTTGTAGGTTTTAGGCTCTGGTATAGTCTAGTATGTATTACAAGCGTTGCAGTGCTAATACAATACAAATACTACAACAAAGGGCTTTATACTATGTTTTTCTTGACGTTGCGCTCTTATGTCATTATACAAGAATTTATGGGCTGTCTTAGTTTTTGATCCATTTTACAAAGTGACTCCCAAAGTACAACTAGTCAAATACATGAAGACATTATAGAACAGAGAATCTGACTAGTGAGTGTGTATCCATGTGTCGACTTCATCCACACCAAATGGGCAACGTATTCCCTGGAGGGGAAATCTCGGTCTCTGTTATCGTTCTCCTAATCCGCCGCCGGGATGTGAAGACACGATTCCACTACTTTTTACATCGCACTCTGAATTTCCTATACCTCAAAAATATGAAATGTCCTCGGTATTTGCTACTACCACGTCACTAGTATAATGTAGTAGCCACTACTCATAATTTCTGCTCATAGCTTCCTCAATCGATATAAAATTGAAATCAGCGCTATAACGCACAGTATTTTTATGGGAGTGCTTAAACGTTACACAATAGCAAAATCCCCTATTAAGTTTTAATACAGACAGTTTTAATGGTTTAAATTGGCCATAGACGGCATAATTTATGGAAGCATCTTACGGAAGCCTAGATTTGAGTTTACTTTATGGCATATTAGCATCTTCAACATTTTTACTATGGGCTCATTCCTGCGACACGTCACCCGAGATTCGAGAAAAAACCACAAACTGTCTTCAAGAGTCTAGAGGATCAATCCTTTTAAAGTTAGTTTGAAGATTTATACTTGATTCTAATCAGGCAAATGTATCAAAATACATTCTAGTAGTAGTAAGTACAGAATAGTAGTCAAGGTAGAAGGTATAGACATGTCAAATACATACGGGGACACATATTTATAATGCTAAGGAAGCACCAAGGAAACCGGAGGTGCTTAGTTTAGTATTCAACGATGCGGGATACCCATGAATCACTATCATTATAATCCAGGTACTATCTCCCACCTACATCTCTTTCTTGGAGAAATTATAGTTCCATGGAGACGCGTTCCCCCTTCTCACTCGTCAGACTTAAGCTGTTGGACAATAGCTATGTTGGGCCGTTACTCAAGGTAAAGGTCGATTTTAACGGGATGATTCGTAGGCGTTTCAGGGGAATAATGGGTGAAAATGAGTAAGGACGCCTACGTAGTGTTGACTCTGGTCCATTCAAGAATTTAGGCTGAGACTCCTAAAAATATGACACGACTCAATGTCCCATTTATAACTCGTTTTCAAGGGGAAGAAAAAAAACCTCTGAAAAGAATGCCAATAGTAGGTATATTTGCTTTTGGAATATTAATCATCTTATGGGGTAATAGGATTATCTAAAATCCATGGAAGTCATAAGGAAGACCATTGATTTTCACGGTTACTTAAAGACTAAAGACAAAGATGTAGGTACTCTAAAAGATAGATATGTACCTACCTGAGTTCCTACGTATAGGAGGAACAAAAATAAAGAAAGGTTGCAAGTCTTTAAGGCAAATATATATAAGCTTAAAAGTCACCCAAATTATTAGTAACTGGTTCACTACACAACGTATGACGTAACATTAATTGTAACAAAAGGCTAGGATCCTCGCCTGTGACAGCTGGGGCCATGCTATTTACTAGAGGAATAAATATTCACATTACGCTTGTTGACAGCACTGCAGGGAGCGGATTATTGCTTTTCCTATAAGTCAGTAATGATGATATCATTTCGCCGAGACTGAGCCTATAAGGAATTTGCCTATTCCCTTTTGCAAGGAAGTCATTCTTTCTATTTGAGAAGTTGTTTGGAAAAATAGGATAGTCCAGTTTTATATAAAAAAATTAGATTATTTGCGCTGCGTGTACTAGTCAACTAGATACGTGACTATGTTGCAATAGTTTCTAAAAGACAATCTACGTACGTAAATTTTTTTATGCAAGAAAAAGTTTAGAAGTTAAAAAAAAGTTTGATTTAAAATATGATTAAAACATCATCTCACGGACTTTTTAATCCATGTTATGTTTTAAAGGGCTATCGTTTACGTAATCTTCAAGATTTAACACAACATTGGTTATAGAATAAAATTGATTTCAAAAATGTAATCGTGCCACCATGAACTTAATATTTGTTACTCCTGTAAAATTGGCTTCAATGAACTTATCCCGTTTTGTTAAACATCGCTTCATTTTAATAACTGCATTTTATCAAAACCAAGATATGAATTTAGTTTTTCAGCCCGTTCCTCCTGTTTTTAGGAAGAGTTCAGCTCAATGTCGTTTTCGTTTTTTTTTCGCACTGCTCCAATTTTGTGCCAGTGCCAAAGGAGTAAAAAGCCGGTTCGGTTATTCGGTTCGTCGTAGCTTCCTTTTACAGCGACAGTGTGGTTTGGTTTTGACTGGCGCGACTAACCGCCAATTATGTGCATATATTTTATGTAAATGGGGACCACACTGGCACCAGTCTCATTGTTTTAGTAGTACTTCTTCGCGGAGGAAATAAATTCCTGATTTGCAAAAGCACTATCTAAACCCAGGGAACACGACGCCAGGAATGAGAAACGCTTTATATTTTAAATTTGACACTCCCTTGGAAAATGTTTTGTTGACCAATTTTTGAGGACATATTGACATATACTCAATCCTGCATTTTTGTTACAATTTTAAGCACACGTGCAAGGGAAAATTTTCGGGGTATATACCTACATATGAAATACATGAAAATTTAAATGGGTGGTTGACAATTTTGAAGAAAATACTTAAAATCCTGTACAAGGGCGTTTTGTTTGTTACTCTCAAAAATAACAAGGTGTAAAAAAAACTAGTTAAAAGTGTCGAAGTAAGTGTAAGTTACAGTCATAAAAGTCACTCATCATTTCAAAAATATAAAAAACTTAGTAATACAAGTCGAAAACACCACAATGCAAATTATACTTTGGCCCAAATGACTGGTGAGAGTCAAGTGTCTAGCGAAGTGTATAACGTTGTGCTCCGAATTTTGCCAGTTTTGCCCTTGCCCTTGTTTGAGTATACTACATTATTATTGCTATATTTTTGGCGCGACGTATTTATTATTTGCTTTGGCTCATTTAAATTACATTCGGATGCTATATAGAAGACAGCGTTGTTCCATTATAATATTCATTGGTCTACTGGTACTGGTATGAAACAGCCATTAAAAATGTAATGTTCCTGGGCGGGAATGTTTCTGTTATATTATTTTTACGATTATTACAAAGACTTGTTTTATAGTTTCCTTATGCTCATGCAAATGCATATTTATTACTGTTTTAGGGCACTGGTTCAACTATATATATAGGGGCTGACTCCCGCAGTCTGTACCGTAGTAGATTGCGGCTGAATACAGAAGATCAGTGGATTGTGAAAATAAAGCTTCGAAACCCTGAACCTGGCTGAAGGAATTTGAACGGGTGAAAGTGAGCTGCACTACAAGAACTAAAGGTATCATTTGCAACAAGTATACCTTTTTGCTCCTACCGTGCAAACAGATGGCCCAACCATTGTTGTACTTTTTTGCTGAAGTACCATTTACTCACGATTTGGAATCAATTCCATGAAGAGGCAGTATTGTTCAAAGTACCATTGTACAATTTTGTATGCATAATCATTAAATTTATGAACAAATGTAACATACGGTGTGATCGAGACATGGCTGCGGGGGCTGTTATGTGCTCCGCTTTTGTGTATTAATACCGGTTATATGTTATGTTAGATGAAATATATTATACAGTCAACAGTAATGACGAGCGTGGTGGTACTGGTTCTATATTGCCTAAACACAGTAGTTACCTATATAGCTACCTACCTAATGAATCATGTATGTTATGTACCTGTACAAAAAACCAAGAGACACAACAGTAATGGATAAGTATTATAATATTTTATTAAGAATGAGTTGTGATGAATATTTTAAAAAATCAAAGCTATACTACTATATCAATTAACTTGTAACCTGTGACCTGATCTTAATATACCTTGGTGTGTAAAGTTGTTGATGTTGCTGTATGGAATTATTGTAATTATTATACGTTTTAGGAACAAAGTCTCATAGATTAATTCTACTGGTAAATTATGCCAGATATACATACATACAAATTATTTTTCGCCAAGTAAAATTTACAAATAGAAGATACAAAGCAATGAGGGAAAGACGGTGTATGAACAACGATTTATTTATATTTTGCACTGATTAAATACTCAAGGAAACAACTATACGTTACATACCATAATATGTTACATGTTTTCCCCGCTGAAATTGACCAGTTAAATAATAAGGTTCTGTTTCAAGTTTTTAAAATGAGGAAATAAAATAAAATCACAATTATATTTATTTGACATGGAAAAATCAAGCTCGTGAGTTTCATTCATGCTTAATCAACTTGACCAATAGAATAAAAACGACCTGGAAACGTTCATGAATTTCATAGCGAGAGTAGTGCTGGTCGTTCGTTCGTTCGGCATGGGAGAAATTCCCTGAAGACGAAAGCATTCCTACATGTGCTCCAATAGTGTAATAAAGCGTAGTAACGTTAATGTAAGAGCGAACGTTAAAATATCGTCCACCACTTACAAAATCGGTAGAGAAATCTGTTGAATTATTTGTTTCATTCCGGAATTTTGTCATCTAGGTTTCCTATGCATGAATAATGTCAGTTTCAGTTACGCAAAAGTAGTCAGTATGCAACTGCTAAAATAATAAAATAAAATTTAAAAAATGAATCGGAAATATTTTGACTCCTTAATTTTATTACAAGGGGCAACTCTAAGAAATTCCACATTTACATCAAGGGCATGTCACACTTTGACTTTACACATTATATATGAATGCAAGTACCTATACCTACCCAGACAAGTACCTGCCTAGTGCCTACACTATACTAGAAACTATAGAAGGCGAGAAAGACGAAAGTGGCTACGTTTTCATTTCGCACAAACTCAAGATTTATGTAGAGTCATGTGAAGCGGAAGGAAACATGCTTGGAGGGCATTAATTTTAATGGGTGAACCAGCCTAAATATTTGCACTCTAAATATCAGTGCATTGGTCCAGTAATATAACTATAAATTTCCTCAAGAACTCTCTTCCATAGATGGATGGCTTTTCATAAATAGCGGAATTGGAAGTAATACAAGAAGATTTTACAGCCTCGAGGAAATCCCAGCTTAACGCGTATGTGTAGGTTTTACTCCATTCAATTTCCTCCCAGCTTGTCCATCTTGAAAAATAAGAACAGTTTCAAAGTTACCAACCACTTCCCAACAAAATCATATTAAACATATAACATTACAGTGTTTGAGCACGGTACTTAAGCGAAAAGGGTGACAGTTCAGTGACTTGAAATTTATAGTATTCCTACAAGAATAGTTGTCCTATGATTGTACTTCATTAATCACTAGAGTCACAGTCTATTAAAAAATAATTAGACCCTACAGTGATACACGCACGGGGATTTTTGAATTAGAAAAAATTCAAAAACTGTAAAACATTTCTATATTTCAGTACCCTCCACACATTTTGAATAGCGTAATAATTAACTAGTTAAAAGATACTTACTTGGTAAGTTGAATTTTAGCTATAATTATAAGAGTAACTGCAGGTCCAAAGGTAGAAAGTTATGACTTACTGTATTGCCCTAACGTATCAAGGGCAAGGTAACACGATATTCAAAGAACACGAAAACGTACATGCGCCAGCCGTCTCCTATGCCTTGTATTAGCCGTACAACCACACACTTCTCAGTTATTTCAAAGACGACGAAGAATTTTTTAATATGGAATTAAATTAAGTAAAAAACGGGGGAGGGATGGTGGGTACCTTCTAACTTTGGACCTGCAGTTACTCTTATAATTATAGCTAAAATTCAACTTACCAAGTAAGTATCTTTTAACTAGTTAATTATACTTCGTAACTTTCGGTCCTTCAGGTAGAAAGTTATGACTTACTGTATTCGTTTAAAGATTAAAAAATTCACACGTGGAGAGCAAACAAAACCCATTAATAGGAAACATCTTTATTAATCATTACTATGTTGAATGAGTAGACAAAATTACTTGATCATATCGATTTTCATTTAGAATGGGCCGATTATAATACTTTGCAAACATAATTGAATTTTTATCCCAACCGGCCCTAGCATAAATATCATCAATACTTACACCTCCCCTCTTTGCTTTGGATGTGGAGGCGTGTCTGTAACTATGAGCCTTAAATCTTGTAGTATCAATACCTGCTAAATCTAGTCCAGTCTTTAACCATCTACTTATGGTTTGATTTGTAACAGGTTTATATGGTTTCTCTAGAGAGAGAAACAAACAGTCATGATTTCTGTAAGCTGAAGTTCTACTTAAATACACCTTTAATGTTGTAACTACACATAATTTAACGTTATCAACAAACTGATTAATATAAAAAATAGGTTGCGCTTTTCCAGGGCGGGAGGTTTTTAACAACATTGGAACCTTAATTATAACAGAAGTACTCTCTAATTTAATATTACTAACAAAAATACCATTTAAAGTTTGAACACGCTGAGCCGTAACAAGAGCCAGCAATGAAACTAGCTTAACTGTTAACTTCAACACAGACAGGTTCTCGTTACTATGTTCCCATTTATTAAATAACTGTAACAATAAGTCTGGATCCCAGGTTTGATTGTAACGAGGCTCTGGGGGCCTTAATCTTGAGATTCCTCGAAGATATTTTATGACTACGGGGTGCTTGCCCACAGCATGACCCTCAATTGAGGATATGAACTGTGATAGTGCAGATCTACATGTATTTAAGCTACTATAACCAACTCCAGATTCATATAATACATTTAAAAAATTCAACACATCATTTAGGCCAGGAACAAACTGTGATATATTTCTATCCGCACAATATAATGCCCAACGCTTAAGATATGACTCGTACTGTTTCTTTGTTGCTATTGCCGATGCGGCACTTAAGATATAAATTGAAGTTTCGGAGAATCCTTGATTCCGGAACGACTGCCACATAACACTGCTGCTGCCAGCCGTAGGCTGCGACTCAATGGATGAGGACTATTACAATAAAATGATTTCAACAAATTAGTACTTGGTCCAAATACTAGTATAGGTCCTACTGACATTCCAGTAAAAACAGGGAACCAAGGTTGAAAAGGCCAATAGGGAACCACAAACAACCCAGTTGTATGTTCAACCTTTAATTTTCTTAGGGCTCTGCCTACTAAACAAAACGGTGGGAAAGCATAAAACTTTAACTTTTTCCACGATATAGTAAATGCATCAATTTCCTCTGACCTAGGATCAGGATACCATGACACAAACCGACTGCACTGTGTAGTCAAGTAGGAAGCGAACAAGTCAATTTCAGGTTTAAAATTCAATCTATTACATATTTGATTAAATATCTCATGATGTAGTTTCCAATCAGAATCGTCTAATTTACGCCTGGACTCAAAATCTGCTACTGAGTTTTGTATACTGCTAATGTATGAAGCAGATATCCACACATTGCAAGACTCAGCCCATTTAAATATACGCTTCGCAACGCTGTGTAAACGTGGACTTCTACAGCCACCGTATCGATTTATGTATGAAATTGCCACAGTGCTATCTACTCGCAACAAAATACATTTATTCTTTAAGCTACTCGAAAAACAATGTAAAACATTCTCTACAGCGATTAACTCTAACTCATTTATATGAAGGTCGTTTTGGTCTACTGTCCAGTAACCTCTGGTAGTTTTGCCTTCAAAATTACCACCCCAGCCTGTAAGCGACGCATCGGTCTCAATAATAAAATCAAAGTTATCTTTACGAATACAATTAAAAACTGTAGGTATGTTATCTTTCCACCAAATAATATCCTCTACTGCAAGAGCAGATGGTCTAATATAAGCATTGTAATTATAATTTGATTGCAACAGCGCTTGTCCTTTTTCAAATTCCAACTGTCTCGTGTACAACAATCCCCTAGGAACTGCTGGAGTCGCTGACACCAGCAGACCGACAAACTCAGCTAGTTTTTGTATTGACATATTTGGAGACTTTAAAATCTGTTTACACAACAACAAAATACGATTTCGCTTTTCATTAGGCAACAAAATTGTCATTTTACTGGAATAAAAAATAAATCCTAAATATTTAATTGTGGAACTTGGAATAAGTACTGATCGCACAAGATTTAATTCAAATCCTAGCCTCTTAAGTAAATTGACCGTACACGTTATGGAACTTTGACACTGCTCCTTAGAGTTACCTAATAATAACATATCATCAAGATAAATGACATTTATATGTCCCTTAGCTCTTAATTGAGCCATGACCGGCTTCAATATTTTCGTGAAAACTCTTGGCGCAGATGCCAAGCCAAAAGGCAAACATGTATACTCGTAAATTTGATTGTTCCACATAAATCGTAAATATTTACGGCTATCTATATGAATTGGTACAAGATGATAAGCATCCTTGAGATCCAGCGTTGCCATGTACATATCTTTTAACATTAAATTACAGACTGTTCGATAGTCCTCCATCTTAAAATGCTCATAAGGAATAAATGTATTTAAATCTTTTAAATTCAAAATTAACCTAAACGTTCCATCCTTTTTAGGCACAGTAAAAATTCTAGACAAAAACTGCCCATCACAAGGTCTAACTTTTTCAATGGCACCAATTGCTAACAGTTTATCTACACACGATTTAATTGAATTATCTTCTGATTTCGAAAAGCTAGCATTAAATATATGGGCCTGGTAAGGCTCTTGTAAAAATATTAATTTGTAACCTAAAATCGCGTCCAATACGAACTTATCACTAGTTATTTGCTTCCACTCGGAATAATGATTCTTAAGCTGACCGGCATAAGTACTTACAGGTTCTACTTCCGCGGTGGTGGAGGTTGACGATTCTTGAATCGCTGAAAATTTGTCGGAGGCCCTTGGGTTCGCGGCTGACTTGGACCCCCCCAATAGTTTAAAGTCCGCTGTTGAAACTGATTATTACCTCTTGGATAATTTAGAAGCTGCTCGAGCTGCTTTTGCATCCTGTTCTATGTTGTCTCCAAACAGAAATTCCGTGACTGGTATGCGGGAAGAGCAAAGTGATTGCAATTCTTCGTCCAAAGTATTTTTCAAAGCTGATCGACGACGCATATTTAACTCCTTTTGAGCCCCTCCTATAGACATTGCCGAATCCATGAGAGGTTTAAAAAGCAGCTCAACGTCCTGTTTCTGTAACTTCTTACTTTTATCCATAACTAGGTCAAGCACTGATTCAGCTAGTCGAGCTTGAGCAATAAGTGAACGACTCAATAACTGCTGAATGTACTGAAACTTTCCATCAGCTACACGTTCATTTGGAGTAAGTTTTGGCCATAATTCTGGATTAATCCGTGGAACACCCAACAGCCGACAATTGTCGGGTGTCTTGTACAGCCTCTTTAATCGATCTTGCTCCTCTTTATTCATCTCCTGATTAGGCACTCGACTAAAAGATTTTGCAACCTCGTCTTTCAATGGATGCCCAAACTCTGGCGATTTATCCGTTGAGTTTAAAATTGATTGGATGATTTTACTCACTTCGCCATCGTCTGATTCCCCATCCGACACTGCAATAGTGCTATCGTCCTGTACTCCAGACAACAGACAGTCTAATGGACTTTCACCCTCTTCAAAAACTTGACGTTCGTCGTCAGACCCAGCCTCGTCATCCTCTGTACCTCGGCACTGTCGCGGGGACTGCATCCCTCCAAAACGAGTAGTTATTGACTCAATTGCTTGCTGAGGAATTAAAATAAACCGTAGCAGCCGATAAATAATAGTAGAATATTAATATACTCATAATAATTTATGTAGTACTGCAGCTAAATACTCAGTTCATATTCACATAAACTTACAGTCATGGATTGAATAACCGCGCCCTGCGAATTAAGCTTCGCCAGTAAAGATCCATACAAAGCATCTCCACCAGTAGAAGGTGGCTGGGTGGGAGGTTGGGGAAGAGCCGTAGTTGTAGAATTGGATCGAATTCTCAGTACCCTCAACTTAGCTGGTCCTGATTGGACAGCGCCCTTGCTTTCAACTGTATCCTTTCTACAGGTATAGTGAACGTACGAGTGAACATTAGTATATTGCATATACATATCATCAACACGGACATAAATACAGACGCCATGATGGTTTACTGCCTCTGACACGAGGTACTTTTTTATTAATTTAATAATAAAATAAATGACTATAACAATTCCTTAAGACTACGTCTTATGGATTTCAAAATTATTGTAAATTGGAATAAATGGCTTCACTACGTGAATAGCCGCTAAAGTTTCCTTTGATCTATTATGCATAAATAATTTACGCAATTAACTTTATTTCCAAAGTTGGAATATTCTGTTACACAGAATAAATAAAGATTCAAAAATCTAAAATTGGGGGAAAGAAAATATAAATAAAAAACTTACGTCTGGTCTATTAACACCGGCGGAGAGATTTCAGGTTTCGACATGACTTCACTTAAACCTCACTAGCACGTACTGTCTTCCGTCCTACCTTGCTCGACACGAAAAGAGAACTGAGAAGTGTGTGGTTGTACGGCTAATACAAGGCATAGGAGACGGCTGGCGCATGTACGTTTTCGTGTTCTTTGAATATCGTGTTACCTTGCCCTTGATACGTTAGGGCAATACAGTAAGTCATAACTTTCTACCTGAAGGACCGAAAGTTACGAAGTATAATTATAAATTATATGTAGGTACCCACATTTATATGGCTTCTGATTAAGAATTAAACAATGTTTACTCTCGCTTGTTAAAGCTGTATTGCGTAAATACGCTCTCCAATTTTAATGCTAAATTTCCTTTGTCCCTTTGAGAGTGATTCTCAAGAAAGTCAAGTACATCTAGACAAGCTGAATACAAGGCTATGCTCCAGGACCTGGACCACAACCAGAACCAGAAAAAGTTCTCACTCGATAATGCGATATTTTGGAGGCTATATACAGTAACATTGTCTGAGCTCCAGACATGTATGTAATGTATGGATATATATATAGTAACGAAAACTTGCATAACCTACACGTAACAACGTTTATTTTATTTTTTGGAAAAATGCTAAAGAATTCTCGTATTTTAATCCGATAGGGAAGACATTACTTTTAAAATAGAATGCGCTGTGGTTATGAGATCAAAAACCAAGTTAGGAATCATAATATAGAGCCGATTCCCCTTTCAATTACCAATTCTTTTTGTCCTTCTATATATATCGGGAGCATAGTTATTAAGATATGACACGGTTGGTATAGCAGCAGGGGCGGTGGTCCTCTCGTTCTCGTTCCCTCAGAATAACGTTATTAGCCTAAAGTCCCTGCATGGCTACATACATATACATTATTCACATTATTGGACTTTTGGTAGCTCAAGCACATCTAATTTATTTTCTCTTCAAGATTCCGCCATAAGTCCTATATGGGTTGTCTTGGTGAAATATAATATGTACACTGTCCGTAAAACAACATGTGAAAGACGTCTGAAACCCTTCTGATATTCACTGATAATGCATAATTATTCGATAAACAGAAATGCATCTTGAGATGATTCTTGTTTTGGGAGTTAGATAAAATTTAGTTGCTGTGCAACATAAGTCACAGATAGTATTTAATTATTGTTTAGATGTTGTTTGCCAGAAACAGTAAGATGAGGTACAAGCATCTTTTAGATGACGTGCGACGCGGAGATGTACTATGAAATAAATTCGTAGATGCTCTTCCAAATTCAGATGCG
>JAQFZE010000185.1:0-35029 GCA_034695245.1 Dicyrtomina saundersi
TATACATTATTCATACACTATAATATGTTATCAAAGCAAAAGCTGTAAGCACAAGCAAACTCACAGTTGTGAGAATAACCATAATATAATACTTATTCGATCCACTTTATTTATAGATCAGTTTTTTTTTTGTAGTTCCACCGCCAGCCCAATTGCCTATTGTGAATATATTATACATAGTACTAAACGGTAATATGGACAGCATTTTGCGAAGAATGACATTTTTTGAAGGCACAATACAATTTAAACTATTTTTGTTTCTTGCAACTATTATATCTTTATTTTGTCTAAATTTTTCCTAAAATATTTCTAAAGAAAACCCTTTTTTTGTAATCTAGGAAAAAATTTACTGCATGTAGTAGCATTTAAATACAAAACTGAGAAACCAACTAATTTTTCTTGAATAAGCTTCACCGAATAAAACACCAGCATGGAGTCAATTACATTTGAAATTACTACGGGTCAATTTACACTCCACGTTCCCATTGTGTCCAAAATGTTCTTTGGTTTACTATAGCTTGGTGTATATGTATACACAATGTAATTATTATACATACTACGATTACACTACGACTACGAGATTAAGTACACACGTGCACATTTAGGATCATATGTCTACCTCATAATAGTAAAAGTCGTGTATCTAATGAGTTTTTACCAAGAATATAATTACGATTTTTTCCTTTTTGATGCGCATATAACTATTTTGTAGCTATATGGGTCGTCACTAAAATGAACAAGTGTGGTACAGATATCAATATATTGTATTGTATTTACATCTCTATAAAATTCTGATATTGCACGCATACTTACATCCATTTAGAGTCAAAGTGAGCGTATAGCCATTCAGAAATAAAATTAAGGATAAAATTGTCTTATGTATTTTCACTTATGTATTAAGAAGATACTGGAGGCTTCTCCAAGTTTCCGCGGTAATGATTCTACCCTCATAATATGTGTTGTCTGTGCCGCTATGCATGGATGTTGGATGTGGTTTCAATTTTCAATGTGGCCAATCGATCACCGTCACCGTCATCATCACAAACATTATCATTGCTCGTCCATCCTCAGTTTTACGGAGACAATTACCCACAATCCACGTTCATTTATTTATTGGAATAATAATTGAAATTAGATATCACGAAAATCTCGTCAATCTATATCCACTGTGATTATATATTTGCATGAAAGGAGAACGGTGTAAAGTGCCAGGGATGGAGACTTGATCCAGACGAGACAACACAGGACAGGAGACTAACTACTGACGATGAGTGAATTCCGTTTCCAAGCTCAAAATCCCGCCGGAAGGCAATGAACCAGAGCCAAAGTCAACGCAAGCTACATAGTCAGCCAGTCAATCAACCAGCCAACCTACCGTCATGCAAATGTTTAACTCATTTTTATCAGTATCTCTCTCATCCCCAGAGCCCCAGCACACTAATATAATATGTATACATATGAGGTTGAAATCAGTCTGCGTTTGTTTTTCTGCTGGTTCAAAAAATGCACATGAATATGCATCTCTCCTCCGCTCGACAGTCGCAGTCTGCTCACTCACAATTATTACTTTTGGGCAAAACAATTGAGCATTGTCCTTGCATAAAATGTTATTTAGCAAATATATAGCAGATCCCATGATTTACATTTACATACTATAGGAGATATGTACACGACTCTGAGTGTACTGGCGACGAACTGGCGTAAAATATTAACAAGGATCCATTCACACTATTGCTCCACGTCCACCAAAAAACCCTAAACTGTGTAGCTATATGTACCTACATATATATATATGCATAATAAGGAATTGTGGACGTTCTCGACACCTCTGCCTCTGCTGCTGCAAGGGCTCAAGTACATTGACTGGCATTCATCAAATCAACACGGTATGGCTTTGCTCATTGTTATTTGAGAACTGCCATGACATTCACGCCAACCATAGAGCACACAAAATAAATGTACAGCGTAGTTTCTTGATATGTATGTAGGTAACTTATGTATACGGAGTCGAAATTATTGGAAGGTGCAAGACTGGCTGTGTGCGATCAAAATCATATCTAGATAGCAACTCTTCCACCTTCAAATCTTCAGTGCTCAAAATAAAGTACCAGGTAGGTACGAAAAAAAAAACGTTTATGTATGCGCATATGGATCTGCGGGCTCATAGGGCTCAGGGAAAGATAATATATGACATGTAAAATGTAAACTATGACTACTTTGAGTGAGTAGATGGCCACATCGCTATAGGGTCTCCCAAAATATAAACGTTGATATATGATCTAGTGTTAACATTGTGGGACAGAGAGTTTGAGCGAGTCGTTGCCGTTACTTGAGAATTTTCTACGTTTAAAAATCTTGAACTCACTCTTTATATGTAAGACCGTTAATATTAAATTTTTACAATTATAAATTATAGCGGCCTCCACAAAATGGATTATTTATGTAGGAAGGTAATTATATGGAATGGGCTCATCCGAATGACTTTTATTGCGCTCCTATATGTCACTACGACTACATTACATCTATGCACGTATCTTATATCCATTATCTACTTCAATGACCTATACATATGAGACCTACACAACAATAACAAAACAAGGTAAAGTTCTCCCCGAAATAGATATTGTATGACAAAACCTTATAGGCATTTCCTTGCAGGAAAATCCTGCAAGGAAATCCAATGGTATGGAGATACACTTTTAGGTATTATATTATTAACATTTTAACATCAACATAAAGACTATAATAACAGCAATGCAATAGAGCCGAGCATGTTCGAAAATGCATGGCAGGAGTCGGAGCCAGAACCGGTAAGAGAGTTGAGAGTGGCAGTGGCAATGGCAATGACAGTGGCCCTCCTTGCATGCACTAACAACCACCACACACCACCAGCTCAAAATCTGTACGGTCGACTCACTTGTTGAATTGAACGTCCACATAAAATGATTCTTTAAAAATTACTGCCTCCCATTTAACATTCCCGTTGAAACACTATCACCGTCCGCAACAGAACAGCCAACGCCAAGTCATATAGCCATAGGACCATATGCACGAAATATCTATCTTTGTAGTCATACTACACCCATCTTATCAATCACTAAAATATGTCTTTTACATTGTACATTTTTCCTTTGGCGCACTCACAAAATCTTAGAATTGATTGTATTGTGGGCATTATATTTACTACTATCTACTATGCACGTGTACCAAGTGCCTCTTCATAATGCATTAAATTGCAAGGAGACCCCCTTCAACATTTTTGTCGATTCCCACTTTAACTATTTCCTATAATAAAATTATGTCCCTGCCATTATTTCCAAGCGCCAGGAGAAAACCTATGCATTTTTTGCGATTAAACTAAATCAAACATGGTTGGACTTTAAAGTACACTAAAACTATATATACAAGGTACAAGGTCTAAAACGGGGAATTCGGGGATTTCTACTGATAATGTGGTGAGCATGGTTTCCGTAACCTTATTCAAATTCTAAAAGTCGATATGTAACTTCCTATATTATTTCTATACAGATGCGATTATTTATGACGGGTAATAAAATGACTTGGGAAGTTTTACGCAACTCTTGTAAATGTATCCTTGCGTCAGGTTAAAGTACTTGAAACTTAACCCAACTGAGATTTTAATCATAAATCTGGAAGGTATGGACGAATATCGATATCGATATTTTCTAATAAGCGTCACAACATGAACTTAAGTGATGGAAGTAAAATATGATGTAGAATCTGCAGCTGGGTTTCTTCACTTACGTAAAAAAATCACAACCTTCCATAAATCCAGTAGTGGTTGTTTCAAATGGAAAGTTATATCAAAATGGAACCTTGTGCCGGAGTCGTATTTCGTTTTCGTTTTTGTGTAGGTTTGAAGGTAGGTACCTACTTTACAGATTCCAGGGAGTAGATTAAAACCGGAATTCTACTGCATTGCTATTACATATTATTGTATGCTCGTCCTTTGACGGCTTCTTTCCCTACTATAGACAACTCTATAGACACTATATATTATGTAGACTATAGGGCAGGGTGCCTAAACAATTTTCATTTTATAATGAACATTGTGTAACAATCCTATAGAGAGGTATAGATACTGCAGTGCTGATCTTAAAATAGAAGTGCCTTAGGTTAAGTCCTTCACAAGTTTCAACTGCGGTGGAATCACGTGAGAGTTTTGCATTTCAATTTATAGTGAATACCTATAGGAAGATATGAGAAGACATTGGAATTCTATATCTTTCTCATTTTACATGGAAACGCTATTGAATCCCTTCTTCTTTTATTCTCACGACCCAAAAATAATTTAAATTTTTTAACTAGAGCAACATATTATGTCGAGTCCTCTTGTATTTTATTTTGACTATTTTTTTGAAAGCTACTAGAAAGCAAATTTGTAAATTCATAATTTTATTTGCTTAGGGCTTCAAGGCACCGTTTAATCATCTTTGCAAAATGAGGCAGGCCTCTAAATTGTACAAGTAAAACTGCTCCAAGTTTAAATACCTACATAATCTTCCATTCCATCTGACCCCTTTTCAATCTACAAGCTCAGAGTGCATAGCTTAAACGTGATTTTTTTCGCATCATAATGAAACCAAAAGGTAAATGTGAATTAAACAGACAGGGATACTAAAGACTAAAAATAAAAATAAATACAGCTGAATATGATTTGATTGGACGAGAATTGAGATTTAGTTGTGCATATGCACACATATGTATATGAATACATGATGCATTCGTATTATTGTGGGAGCCTCCTTTAAACAAAGGATGGATGGATGGAGTCGGAAAGATAAACAATTGCCAATTGCGCCTCCGCAATTCTCCAGCTGAACTGGCCAGGCTATGAATACTCCTGGATTTTCCTCTCCACCAACTTTGTGAAGCAGTATAGTAGCACATCGTCATATTATAAGGATGAATCAAAACCATGAAAGTCTAACATCCCACAACTTTCTATCTAGTCTCCGAGTGAATTTGCAAGTTCAGGAATTATAACCAACACCGACCACACACACACACACAGATGTCTCCATCATAATAATCATATATATAAACATAGGAGCCTTATAAAGTTTCCGAGCTGTAGCTGGTTCTAGTATAAGAGAAGTTGAGTGCGTGGGAAAGTTAACGTAACAATTTGAGGATGACAACTGGAATGGAATGGAATAATGGAAGCACATCTACTTACCTGCTATTATGAGGCTGCACAGCCGTGCACCAAAAACAGACGTCATCTTTCCCCTCCACACGTCGGCTTTCCTGCCATGATGCAGCCTACACTAATTTTATCCATCCACCTCCACTCTCTCTCTCTCTCTCGCACTCTAATCAATATTTTCTTTTCAACTTTCTCCTCCCTATTCAAACCTTGTGAGAAAGACGACCAGAACCAGACAGACTATACAGCTTCCCCACCTACGAACATTCACAGATCCAGTACTGCCATACGTATCACTATTGGCAGAAGCTTTTTCTGCATCCACATCCACTTCCATGAAAATCTCATGTCGACATTTGAGTAGAGGAAAAGGATTGAGATACTCCCAACTCCAGCTACGTCACATCACATTGCACTATACTCTTTTTTGTCCATGTACTTTTACGACAAAAAAAAATTCATATAATCTATAAACAGAGCGAGAGCGAGATCCCCGCTGGGAGTCCGCCCACGCACCAACTTACTCGATTTCGTTCCTCAAGCTCAATATCTTTCTCTCTTCTCTCTGTCTCTCTCTCCCTCAAGATCGATACAGTTTCAGATTTCACCTTTAAAGTCATCCAAGTCAAACTAAAACTAAGGCACGGCAACGACCCACGACAACCCAAATACGCCTCGGCATTAATCACTCCTCTCGCCCTAACAACAATGAGGTGATGAAAAGAATTTCTGTGAAAGGCTACGACTGGAGCTGGAGCTGGAGCTGGAGTCGGAGTGATAATTAATTCCTCTCTTCCCTTCCTAGCTCCTCACATGTATACAGTCTCTTAATTTCTTCATTAATCAAATGGATAAAACTTTATCCTTTGACATTGAAAAAAACTCTGACGATGAGCTAAAAAGACGAAAATAATTACACATGACATGTGACAGGGATTGAGAACTTGAGGAGTATATCTCGGGATAATTTTAAAATTTTAACACGCATATATATATTATGTAGACTTAATTGCGGTAAAACAGGAAATTTCCGTCACCGAAAATGTACATGATATAATAATGTGTAGCAGTTGTAACTCGATCCAACAGGAAAAATCGTAAAAAACTTACCACGCTTAAACTTTTTACGCTCTAGAGAAAATGGGAAAAAGCATGATGATGATGGGAAATTCAATTCGGTCTGCACTAGGTCACAAAACCAAAAATTTGAAAAAAAAACAACAAATAATAATATCTGGGAACGGATTTAAATCAATGTTGCCTCATAATAAACGGGAGTCTGATTATATTTTCAAAAATTTCTCACTGCATAATAATAATATTATGGCTTGCTGTCCTACTAGAATTTGATAATTCCAGCAGCAGTATTGAGTTACATACATATGGACTCAAAATTAATGACCTTGCATTTTACATGACTAGATCCGTCTAACCTTTCCATATGAAGGATAGAAAAAGAGAGAAGTACAATTATTACGTACACTGACTGCTTCTGGCTGGACGGATATCTAAAAAAAATCTAGACATAATAGTAATCAGATTCCAGTCCAGAAGTGTCGAACTATCCACATCTCAAATGATTTATATGGCAAAAGTTTAACAAACAAAATGAGCTGCTTGCAAAGTTTCAGTTTCGCATGAAGGAAGTTAGTGCTATAAATTGAGAAAAATTATCCGTTCAAGTTTAAGACTTGAATATGTAATCTATATATAATATGCGGTTACTATGCACATTACATGTACATAGGAATTTAGGATTAGTAACGTATAACTATTTTTATATGCACATGAGGTCGTAAGCATATAGTTAGATTATTGCGGCTACCGATGGACTTTATATATCTACACGAACCGGCATATGTTTGTAAGTATTAATTGAAATGTGCTTATAAGACAGTTTTTTTTTCAATATATAAAAAAAGACGACAACGAGTCTTGAATTCTTACCAAATTCCGTGTTGACACACATTTGAGGATGTGGGTACGATTCTGGACTACAGTACTGATATGACTCAGGGCCGGGATAGTACGTACAGTCCGGAGGAATATGCCCATAGGCTGGATGATATTCACAAGACATCATATTCGGAGAGCTGGATGCATTATTGTGTGTAACTGGACTATAAATCAATTCATGATGAGCGGGATTTATTTCTCCCGCTGAGGAAACCATCGCATTCAACATTAATCGGGAAGGTAAAACTTGGGGGTACGAACGTGTAAAAAAATTCACTATTCTGTCTATATTTTTGTACAAATAGACGTCTTCAGCTCTTTTTTTTTTAAATATTATTCCTCACGTTTTAAACCCGGAATCTTCAGACTTCATTAGACAGAGTTTCTCTGTACGCGTATGTAACTGACAATACAATATCCTTCAATACAAAAAAAAATCATAAACTAAAATTAGTAAAACTAAAAAAAAAAAGAAAACTAAATAAAATAAAGACCTTTGTGTTCTGAGGTATTTATAGCTAAAACATGTTTTTTTAAAAATCTATATTTCGAATTATTCTCTCTCCTATAGTAGCACCCCTCTGTGTTCTGTGTATATACGCTCAAAATTAGTTATACTATATTACCTAAAATTAACATAATATGTATAGCTAAAAAGTAAGCTAAAAGAAATAAAAGTATAGTAATATTATAATAAGGTTAAAAATTTTAATTCTGTCTCCACTCTTCCCAAACCTCGTTCACCATAATAATAATAGTATAATATAACACTTCCATAGATAAGGCCTATCAACAGGTGTCTCTCGACTAAATTTGAGCCACAATACTTAAACGGTTATTTCCTGTCCGCATTATTTACAGTGCTCTCTGCCTTCTGTATCTACGGAAGAACGGTAATAAAAAATTGCCACCGCAGAATTTTCCTCTGAGCAATTCAAGAGAATCACGTTCCCTTGAGCGGCTATGCACGAGTAAAACAAATAAATAGAATCAAATAAATAGGTACTACATTTAATAATACAGATTATTTTAACTTGTGAGCTTCGGGACAACTGTTAATGGAGAGCTTCACCCGTAAATCAGTATTAAAGAGAATAACAGACTGGCACTAATGCCTGTGTGTGCCCTGTGTGCAGAGGATAGAGATGAGTAGAAGGAGAAGTAACAATTAAGTAGGTACATATAATAGTTAAAATTATATTACTACTTCTACAGCACTATAGTACTTACTATATATTACTATTATTATGCGCACTCAACAACTTACAAAAACTGATGAGAAGAAACAGTTAAGTTAAATGGGAATTCAATGTAAAAACTACGAGATGTATCTTCCACACATTCGAAATTCAAAGACACAACTAATAATCTAGGCAAAAATTGGACATCATTTGAGAGAAGGAATTCGGAATTTGTCCATTGTGAGACAGGAGTTGATGATGACTGACACGAGTAGTATAGTAGTAGAAAGTATTCACAATCCAAAAAAAAAACAACGATTCCACATTATAATTGTATCTACGTATACTTACAAAGAATTCCCTATTATATTGTTCCAAACTACAGTCAAGTCATATAGCATTAGTATATATATGCCATCCTACAACAAAATGTGGACCTACATAGTGCAGAAACAGATATGCCCCGCAGACCCAGCCAATAAAGCCACTTGTAATTATATCGACACCAACAAATCCTATAATTATATGCATACGTATATCAAGCTCACTAGTCAGACCGATACCATAATGATGGCAAAAGGCATTGCCAACTGACTGACGAGAGCTGACTACTACTACACTGAACTGATGAGTGAGCAACAGTAGGTTTTACTCTTTGAGTAAAGTACAGTACTTTAGCTCACTGTATACTCATGGAGAGTCTTATCGTGAGTCATATATAATTCCTGTGTATAACATTAAAGTCTAATGTGAGCATCACATCAACATCAGTCAGACAATCATCACTAGTTTGGGTAATGTAATGAGTTATCCCAAGAACAAGATATCGACAGAATTATATGCCTCATAAAAGAAAATAATGAATACTTTTAGCTACTCATTTCTACCATCAAAACTTTTAAATACTTTTTTTTTCGAAAAGAAAAAACTACAAAGCTCTTTGAGGAATGTACACAATGGCTCGTCTTTAGATATATTCCCAAAGTCTTCTCCCATTTCCATGAGGCTAATAATCCAACATTTATGACTGCAGTTCACTTATATAGATGTAGAAATTACATATCTGTATTTATGAAGTCACATTCAAGGAATTATAATTCATAATGTCACTTTTTCCTTATAATGAAAAACATTATTCTGAGCACAATAAAGCCTTCACTCCAGTCACTTACACAGCTATATTATCGTTAGTAATATTAATTTGTATTAACTATGACCTTCCATTAGAAATCAATAGAAACGTGCTACTATACTTCCATAATAGTAGTAATACAAATATATATTACAATTTAATATTTAACTATACAATAATAATATTTACTATGTCAGTTATTTTCTTCTGACAACGCGCTTTGACAATCGTTCATAAATCTTTTGAGCTGGTAATTAAAAAATATATAAATTGGAAATCAGTTAGGATTTTAATTTGTGCGGCTTTCCGGATTTAAATCCAAAGTCGATTGACTCCATACCACCGCATCACAAGACGGCTTTATTAATCTTATCGTTAGTTGTCCAGAAAAATATTATAGATCTGCTGGCCGCCTGTTGTCCGGTATGAAGTTTCATTACGTTGCATGGAGAGTGCAACTCATATCCAAAATTCCAAAGTCCATATAATATCCTTTATTATAATTTTTATTTATTTTCCTTATATTTGGGTCATTTAAAGAGAATTTTACGCACTGCACTGGGAGGATGAAATTAAAAATGCGCCAACCAACTACACCACACTAACTGACAAGCTCACGGAGATAATGACTGTAATTAGGAATCACGACTACGAATTACTTCATAGCCTGGAGCCAATAATTCATGTAGTGAGGAAAACTATAAAAATCTATAAGAGATACCATGAGGTTTGAGAGAGGGATGTGGATTTTCATTTTCATACTTTAAATATTTGTGTACTTTGGGGAAATCAGTGGGAAATATCACGGTGATGGATCGTTATATGGTTATATCAGTAGTGGGGAAGCAAAGACGAGTAAAAGAGAGAGAGGTAGGTAAGGTAGGTACCAACACTGATTTTGTAGGTTTGATGGGCTACGAATACGAACGTACTTTTACGCAGTACGTATACCTATACCTAACAACTGTACCAACCTACGTCATGATGTAATTTTGATACTTGCAGAATGTCCACATTTTACACTTTATTCTTCTCGGTAAAACCATAATCCGATTAGATTATAATCATGCACAAAGTAAGCGGTACACTATAGGAAAGTGTACGTACGGTGCATTAGTAATTATGACCATAGCCGTAGCCGTGCCATAATAATCATAACCATATTACAGTCGTCCTGTAGCTTCAATTCAAATTTCATTGGATATACATAGTATATAGCCCCTATCAATGTCCAGATCCCAGTCATACTTACCTTATTACCTACTCTGCCTCTAATATAAATTGAGTGGATTACGCCGCATGTGCTTCTTCAAACTCCAATACCACACAGCAACAACAACAACAACAACAACACCAATAAATTTAACGAAATACATATCAACATACTCACAAACTGTGTAACTGTGTACAATGAGAGTATCCGTATAAATATGTATATATCCCTGAGAATGGTAATGATAAAAATAATAATTGTATGCATTATTATTAAATCTCTAACGTGAGGGTTTGCTAATGACGATGACTTGAGCTCGTACTGACTGACTCACTTACAAATAAACGATGCAATAATTTATAATTCTTTATTTTCTCTCTCTCTCTTTATCGTTCTATTCTGCTCTTCTCTATGAACTGTAACCATTGCCGTGCATCTTTGTCACGTTTAGATTCAAATACAATTTCAACTGAAATTTTTAGCATCCTTTTATCCTGTTCCTGTCCCCTTTCAAATACACTGTACGTCATGTGAACGCCACCAACTGTCTATGTATAAGCTTTGACCAGCTCATCTCTCCTGCTTCTGTTACAATTCTTCATGCATGTACCTTGGTAGGTACATAGAGAAAAAGACAATCAAAGGGAAAATTACAAAATGATAATACAATGTATTATGTTTTAAATAAAAAAATATATATATAAAATAAAAATACCAATCTATTGTACTATTTCTCTCTGTACACTGATTTCAATCAGCATCATCATTTTGTTTAATGTAGAGGATAAAACGGTTCGTCCCTCATCTGTAAATTGGTATCGAGACGAAAAATACTCAGAATTGGAAATATAAATAGGAAACTGCATATATATATATATAATTACGTGTTTTATTCTCTTCCCCCTTTTTTTTTATTATGAAAAGAGTTTTCCCTATTCCTGCTAATGAGTAGCTCACGCAAGGAAATGCATCAGTGATGTTTTAGGTGACTGACAGGCTGACTACTGACTACGCGGATTAAGTTTGAAACCCCATAGACCAAGAACAGCAGATGGTGAGATTGCACCAGACCAGTGCAACTCCCTATATATATACCTATACCTATACCAAGAATTATGAAATCAAAAACTACCTCAACATTAATGTGCCACGTAAACATAAAGTACATTGATATGTTTACATAAAACTTGGTTTATTTGACTGTATATGGTCAATACTGGGCACTAGAACTCTTTTAATACTCTATGACGAGTTTATAAGGCTGCTGGAAATTCAAGTGAAAGGTTTTTTATCAATGTCTAAATTCCCATCTTCCCGATACGGAATCGCAGATATTTGCCATTTGCTGGGTTTAAAAAAAAACCATTGTACCGGCGGGCAGGAGTGAGAAAGCATCAACCATCCCAAATTCAGCGAGTCACGTAGAACGTACCTTACCTGTAAATATTGTGTAGGTGTGTAGTAAGGTATATAGGCATAGGCACTTGACTCTTTTTTCGCAAGTCTATACTGTTTACACCACTGCTTTAAAGTTTAAGTAAAAGTTAGTGGAAGCACTAAAAAGCCTCCACGTATTACACATACGTGTACAACACATGGTACAAATACCCTACCTTTGTAATTTATACACATACATACAAGTTTAAACTACGTGTACAAACAAACAACCAACCATCAACCAACAAACTTTGCCTGCCTGCCTGCACAATTTTCAATTTAGTCTTTCCTTTTCATTGATTATCATGGATACATTACAACGGCAAAACTGAAAAATCCAAATCTAAATTCGTATAGGTCACCCCGTACTTGGACACCTTCAAATATTGCATGTCATTCCAGAGCCAGAGCCAGAGCTACAAAAATTTTAGTCTATAGTTTATGCACATTCGTAGATTATATATATAGGTATATAGAAAGTGGAAAAGTACCTAGTTTTTTCCCCTATTCTATTCTGAACATTCATCCTCAACCACCACACTCACTCTGCCTGTTTCATGTAGCGCAATAATGTGGTCGAAGGTTAAATCATTCACAGTCAGCGTCCACTATAGATAGAATGTAAAATGTTTTTTTTTCTTTCTGGGACTGTACTGTCCTCTCTGTACCTTTATGAACAGATTTAGCCTGGCCTGGTATGCTCAATTTAGATACCTATATATGTTGTACATTTCAAACTCTGTACTCATTTACTCATAGGTATATATAGGCACTGGTACTTGTCACGAAGACAAAAAAAAAGTAGGAAAAAAGCGTGCGCCTTTAAATTATTCTTGATGTATGGAAATCGTGCATGTATTGAGTCTTGAGTGGCGTTCATCAATGAGCTATTGAATTTTCATTCCATCTTATCTTAAACGAGTCAGTGTATACGAAAATACGAAAAAACGAAATAAGAAGACTCTAATCGTAAGACTGTGATGAAAATGAATACGAATACGACTGGGATGTACACTCATATTCCGTGGAATTGTGTACATCCATCTAGGACTACCTAGAACTAAATAATGAAGGTTCCTGTACAGACAGAGGGTATATAGGTACAGGTACGACACATGTAGTCGAAGTCAAAGCAGACCCTATCACTCCACTGACTGCCACGACTCTGGGACACGACAGGATGAAATCTAATTAATAAGAAATTGATCCATTCTAATTCCAGTCCAGGTGAGCAAGAGTGAGTTGAAGTTTGATGTCTATCTATATAATTTTCATGCATAAGTATGTATAACAACCAAGACGAACTACCTCCACCACTATAGTAATCTTAAGAAAATGCAAAGAACATGTAAGTGCTATTTATAACAACAAAATTAATTTTTTATATACCTTTACTTTGCCACAGTTCAAATTTACATTCACACTCACATCTTCCCCTGTATATCTGTAGCCTTTACGATACATTCAACAGACTCTTCATCGTATGTATTTTACATCATTAAATACATTTTTATGGAGTAAATACTTGTTCTGGTGAAGGTTGTAAATGTAAATATGGGACTCTGCCGTTCTGTAGCACTGTAGAGAGCGGTGTAGATGCCACATTATTCACAATGTAATGAAGATTTACACATTAGAGAATGAGAAAGACTGACATTGCATAGGTAGATATGTAGAGGCGGTGCATCTCCCTCTCTCTCTCTCTCTGTCTCGTAGTTTTTGGTTTTCATAAACTGACATGGCATGGGATGGGATGGGAAGGGATGATGTCGTCGTCGGGTTGTTGCTGACTGACTGTGAGATGTGGAAGGAAAACAGAACAGAGCAGAGCACAACACAGTAATCAGTTGAGCTACCTATTCAGACTACAGAAGAGAGTTCATTTCTCTATTGGAGTACAAAGGATATTTTGGGATGTTGACTTTTATAATACCATTAAAAAGACAAGAGACCATCGGAAATAAAAACGGTCGCATGGAAATGAAATAATATTCGCAAATTTCAATCAACTCCACGTCGACGTCGACATGAATACCTTCCATTTACAGAGACAGATAGGTAGTGTTTTTTTTTTCTATCATGTATTTTTATCCTTTGATTTTGCAATATAGTATTCATATACCTATAGAAGTACTTGCTATTCCTATTGCTATTCCTTTTTCCTCATCCCATCCCATTCTTTTCATTTCTGTAATAGGTAATAGCATAGTAAAAGTCTCGCAATGCTGTACTCATACTATGGGCAGGAGAGTGATTTGAGAGAGGGGCCGGGACAGGGACTATATATTATACGTGTAATGCAAACTTGAAATTTAAGTCTTGTGTAAAGCAGTGTACTGAAGTCAAAGCTGAGGCTGAACTAAGCTGTTTCTCTCAATTGTAATCATTATGAATTTTTTAAATTTCAATGGAAAATAATTATGTAGCTCTCTGCGTCTCTGTCTATATAGTCCCACATGACTAAATGAGTTACATACAAGCCCAACTTGCACACGGTGCCACGAATAGGTCAACAATCAGCATGCAGAAAAATGCTAATACCTAATGTGAATGCTAATAGAACATTTGGAATTTGAACATACACAATTACTACGTGCACACAATGTCAAATAATGCAAGTTCATCGCTTTAGGTGAGGTATATAAAAAAAAGGAGCATTTGTCATTGGTAACTCACTCCTTTGGCATTTTGATTGTTGGGAAAAAAAGTAATAATAATAGTAATAATAATAAGTAGGTAAATGCTCATGCCATAGCATATCACAGTATAGAGGTAGTATTATAGCTCTGGTTAAATGCATTGTCGCAATATATTATTATTATGTAGCGTCCTGTAAAACTAAATTCGCGGAGGGTTTATTTATGACATCCATTCCCCATTCCCCATTCTATTCAAATTTTATTCTTGGTTAATTAAAATTAGTAACACATTGACGATAGTAAACAACACAAATATTAGGATTGTGAGGTAAGGTGTAAGTAGTAAATACAGTAAATCCTTCTTTCCTATTCATAGTCCAATTCTTCATTCTACTGTTATGTATAGCTCAGTGGAACAGAGAGAGAGACAAAATAAAATTGCCCTCAATCCTCAATACTACTTAAAATTGCACTGAATAAAATCTAAACTTCTAATAAAACTTTCATCAATGACTACTATGCCATGTTGCAGTTTCCAGTTACACTCATTTGTTCCTTACAAAATATTCCAAAATAATAGCGATAATAATATAATTATTATTACGTATGTTTGGGAATTTATTCATAATAATAATAGTAACAGTGCCAACATCTGGTCTGGTTCTTATCTGGGAGTTGCACGACTCCTTTCATGCTCATAATAGTATGTACCTACTAACAACGACATAAATAATGTTGGAGTATATAGGCACGGCCACGGTGACGGTGACGGTGACTGGTGGGTATCATGATTTTAGCAAAGTACGAACAAATTTGAATGGGGAGAAACTCAGCTTCGTAGAAACGTAGCAGGATGAGTGAACAAAGACTGAAAGAAAATCTTAAATTGATGTGACGACAATCCATGAGACTAACTAACTATAGGATTGGGACTGCGACTGTGAGTGAGTAGAAATAGAGTTGACTTGATCACTTACCTTTAGCCTTATGTAACTGGGGGATGTATTCAAAATCAGTCAACTACACCGTCTTCCATGGAAACGAGTATAGGAAAAGAGACGTATAGTGTACATATATAGAATATGCACTGTTACTCATTATTCCGTATTCCGTAGGCAAAGGTGTAGACTAGATACGATGTGACTTGATAAATAATGTGCATACATGTGCGAAACCAAACCAAACCAAAGGAAATAACCAAACAAATTCAAGTTCATATGAAGGGCTCACACACAGGACAGGAGTCTGTGTCTATTTGAAAATTTAAGTTCTGAGCTCTGGCTCTCTGGGTTTACCCCCATATAGCGAGAAGATATAAATTATCCACAGCACGGACCCATAACCATAAACACCACAAGTGACGTAAGCACAGCTATAGAGGATGGTCAACAATGAAACGGTACGGCGAGCAGCTCTCCAACTCTCCTCCATCCATCCTTCTTTTTTCCCTATATCTATTTCTAAAGACAAGTCGACGAGTGTAAAACCGAACGTCTATTATCTATTTTTCATTTTACATTTAAAAAAAAAACGACTCTACTATACATCTGTCTCTGTACTCGTCAGTCAGAGTATAGCAACAATACCATAGCTACTATAAATTCCCACTGATTATTCAGAGCTACACATCATCTTCCAAAAATGTGACAGCCTCCGTGTAGTTGTAGTTTAGACTTTAGAGCCACTTAAACCTCATCCCTTTTTTTTTTAAATTAAACTTTAACGATGCTTCCTCCTCACGTTCACGTCCAATGCTCAAAGCTTCAAACATTTAAATTCAAAAATTTATGAATGAAACTGAAACCCCGTCAAAAAAAATATATAGGCTCAGGGGACAGGATACATTTTCAAAGGATGAAAATGTTATACCTGTTGTCGGTCGGTCGTAGTTGTCATTACAGAACACAATACGAAACAATTCAAATTCAAAGATCTGCAGAGGAGAAAAAAAAACATTCAACTTTCAAGGGACTTTGTGGAGGATGCACGATGTGAACGTATGTTGTAGGTAGGTAGGTAGGTACTAATACTGTGAGATGAGCCGGGGCATTAGTGTCAACACTTTATTACTACTACGTACATGATATACGGGTACTATACTATACACTATACACTGATCTAACTAGTAAGTACTGAACCATCACGAATTTCCAATTGAATTGTTGGAAGCCGTAAAATATACCTACCTACCTACTTAGATAGTATACCCATAACCAGTCTTCCGCAAAAACTATATATTATTGTATTGCTAAATATGTAAAACTGAATGTAAGTTAACTAAACGGAACGTCACTAATACTAATACATTTAATGGCCAATTCAAAATAACTAAAAATGTAAAATGAATTAGTGTGAGCTGTTGACTGTACATAGACCTCTCATCCTCAACTAGGTAGGTATGGCATAGTATGACATGACAATGACTGCATGAGAAATGAAATAAAAATAAAATAATAATATTATGAGCTTCCTAAGAAACCCCTTTGACTTTACAAGTTAAATGTTCAACCAAATGTATTATAGCTATACTGTCATTACAATTAATTTTTAAAGTTGTTCTAACCGGAGACCAGCCCAACTGTAACTTGAAGGAAGGCCAGGTTGAAGAGAGGCGCATTTGTTTTTTGTCTTTAATTGTGCAAAATTTTTCCATATTGGCACCTTTTTGTCATGTCAACGTGAATGTCAGTCACTGCAGAAGGAGAGAACGAGAAAATGCCACAGAGTCAACCAGAATACTAGCCTAGTTTATTGACAATGGGCCAAGGATAGGACAACAAAGAGCAAGCTCACTTTATGCTCAGTTCCCGGAAGTGCTAACACTGTTTTTTTTTTCAACTTTCGTGTCTTAATAAATATGCGTGTGCGTATATGTAAGTATGTTCCTCGCTCGTTCGTCCTTTTTAAAAAAGACGTCGTCACAGAGGCCAATAATCGTCGTTCTTACATTATGCTACATGCTTAAAACAGGAGGTTACTATGATATACCCCTATAAACCTTCACCTAAAAAAACTTGAGAATCACCGACTCGACACTATTTAATGTATGTATGGAACACACCGCTACACATAGCCTCATTGTCAGAGTTTGCAAAATATTCAAAATATATTAAAAAATAAATAAAAACAAATTTTGAATTTTAATTCGCACCTACAATCTCAATATTTACAGATGGGAATTATTGTGGACTGGGAAAATATTTATGAGAACAAAAACAATGCTTTTAAGGCTTAGGTAGGGTAAATTAAATCAAATCAAATGGAATCATATTTCCTAAAATTTAAAATACGGCCTCTACCTCATTGAAGGGAAGATAGGGAGTACAGGGAGATAGATAGATACATAGTATATATCAGTAGAATACAATACAGTGGAATGCAGAGCATCTCTCTCCTTCCACAAGTGTACCAACTACCTAGACTGAACTCATTCCATCTCCATCCTCCTTGCCTTATTGCTTTTTTTTTGCCTTGAACAGAAGTCCAAGTCGTCTCTCTCTCTCGCACTCTCACCAATCTCGGTACTAACTAAAGTCATCATCATCATCATACCTTCTTCTCCCAAACTAAACAGAGTCAGATCTCACATGCACCTATATAAGTAATAGGAAGCCAGAAAACAAATGCATGATCGCTCACGCATCAAATCAACTTTTAGTTTTCCTATTTACATGTCTCGTCGTACAGTATCCGTATCTTATCGTCTCTCTCTCGTCTTGCCGTTTCCCATCCTAAACTCATACACATGTGTAAAAAGCTTGCCGTTCCATCGTCGCCTTCAATTTTTCTTTTACCCAAAAGATAATACGCGCAGGTATATCTGTATAGTGTGTGAACGAGGAGAGAAGGAGAGAACCAATATACGAATACTGAATACACGACATCTTTTCAAATGAGCCAAAAAAAAAAGGCTTTTGTAGTTTACTGTTTACGATGGAGAGCGACTGACAGCATCTACTTAAAACATCATACTTTTCAAATGCAAATATCTGTCCTATGCGAGGAGACTATGACTGAGAAAACTACTACTACTACTACACAAGTTCAATTTTCTTTTTCCCTTTTGACATCGACCGACAAATGGAAAATAAAAACGATGAGTTTTACTTTTAGTTCAGATTAAAAACCCGTATGTAAAGTGAAACACGTAAATATGTAACTATCATGAGTATGAGGACATCCACACACATCAACTGTGTCAACGCCAACTACTGAGGTAGCGAGTTTTGACTACTACAAGGGACGACGACGACGACGACGACGACGACGACGACGGTGACAGAATTTTTCCGGCTTATCATACATACTACAGACAGAGAGGTGCATGTTCATATAGTTATAGTACCTATCTAGTTCCTAGTATAAGGAACTAATATTGATACAGCTGTCAAACTTTACGCAAAGCTCATCTATTAAGTCTGCATGTCCCTGTGACTGAAATCAATATAACCACACGTATATATGTACCGGAGCCAGTCAGCTTTTGGCTCATCTATGACATTTATGAGTCAGAAGTCCTCTGAAAGATTTGTACAATTGTACAAATGAGTGTATGAATGCTGCTGCGGCTGTAAACTTTAAATTTCACGAGCTCTGCAATTACAAATAATGGTGATACAACTTTGAAATGCACAAAAATCTTATCTACACTCATCTCATAGAAAACAAGAAATTTTTGTGTACATAAGGTTAGGATATATATGTTCATAGGTAAATACTTCCTATCTAAGATATCACTGTATTTATTTACTTTAAATCCTAGACAATCACAAGGAGCAAAAGTCACACACAAGATAGACAAGGGAATTTACTAAATATATATGATGTTACTATATATGCACGAGTATTACTCAAAGTACAAGCAAGAACCCCAATCAAGCAAATAAAAAACAATAATTATGAACCTTCTAATGTCTCCTTTTAAGTTCTGAGAGAGAACAAGTCCCTTTTCAAACTCAAATGAATCTGAGCGGTATTTGTAATATTTTTTTTACCTTTTGACTACTATACTATTGCATTATATATTTGAATAAATTTAAATTTAATAAAACTTTAAAAATCTGAAAACTTGATTAAATTCATGGTGAAATGCCACATAGTTATTATTTATTGGAGATGAAGTTAAAGAAAAAGAAGAAAAAAAAACTAGCACACAAGCGCTCATGGATATGGAATCACGATTACGATTACGACACATCTACAATCTACCACATTAATGGAGATCCTTGTAAAGAAATAAATATACCCTCACAGCTTAAAACACATTCCAATCCTCATCGTAATCCAATCCAATCCAGCATTGATAAGGACAGTTCTTTGAGCATCCATAAAATACATAATACATGCTTAACATGTAAATAAATGCTTATAGCCCATGCTTCCATTGCATTACTTCACATCCTATACAAAGAATCTACCACAAATTCCCTTACATTATATGTATTCTTGATTACATAGTATAAACAATTTGATGTAAGTACATGTAAACTCATAATTATAATTATTACACTTTTTGTAATGGTTTGGTATAGAAAAGTAATAAAATCAAAAATTTTTATCAAGGATCTTTTCTGATGCCCACAAAATTAAAAAAAAAGTGCAGCGGCGGCTTCGGTACGACATTTATACGTGGCCAGGGCCGGACGAAGGAATTGCTTTTAGGCAGCAATTTGTTTCCATACGAAAACCCCCATTTAGATTTCATTGATGGTTTTCGTTAGTAAAGCAAAATGTTATGTTTACATGTTTTACAAAAGTGCAAAATGTTCTTTTTACTTGATTCAGAAAAGTGCAAAAGGTTCTATCTACATGTTTTGAGAAAAGTGGAAAATGTTTTATTTCCATGTTTTTGAAATGTACAAATATTTTTATTTTGCATGTTTTTGAAAAGTCAAAATATTCTTTTTACATATTTTTGAAAACTCCAAAATGTTCCATTTACATGTTTTTTGAAAATTCAAGCAGCGGGGGCTGCCTGCGCTGGCCACATTATCTGGCCCTGTACGTGGCGGCGGCAAATCATGGTGGTTTTACGTTTTAGAGCTATACATATTAGTCAGAGTCGCCGTCCTTTTTTGTCTACATTGATCTGATATTAAAGGTTTAGTTACTACATATTATCTCTCTCAGTTATCCGTCCAATCGAACTCAAAATCAACTCTACAAAAAAAATGAAAAGCAAGGCTCTCTCTGCATGAAATACATCTTCCTCGTCTCCATAGTATAATTTTATCTCACAGTATATATATCATCATCATCAACATCATCCCAATTCAATTTGAGCTCAAGAAGTATAATATTATTTTCTCAATTTGTATAATTTTCCTCCTCAATTAGTTTTTACTTAAGGTAGACATATGTTATATACAGAGATGTGTAAATAGTGTAAGTATATGTACCCTCTCCTGGTTCAATCCTACGAAGCACATAATAAATATTTGGTTGGAGTTGGAAGATGGGAATGGGAGAACAAAAAATTAGAGTCACCAAAAACCAAAACCAAAAAAGCAAGTACATCTTTCTAATCTAAAATCATGCAACTTAATGGCCTTGCCTTTCACATATAACGTAGGTATACACTGAATAAAAAGAGAATGCCATTACACATAATCGTTGAAAGAGAGAGCTGAAAATCAACAGAAAGTATTTCTGTAATTCTGTATATGTGTGTGTGTGTCTGACTGAGCTATATGCAACTATAGCTATGGAGCCTGCAGTCGTCCTGAGAGTCTGTCTATATGTATTATTCTGTATATTTTGCAACTAACTCAACTTCAAAATTTTCCTGTTGATGTAAATCCACTATTCAGTGAATTACTTTTTGTTGTTGTATTTCTCTTTGTTGACACGACTCTGATAGCCTTCTCTCCCCTTCTCATTGGATTGCATTCCAATGCAATGAATTGCATCGTATTCTCTCTCTCCACTCCGCACTGTTTTGTATTCATCAAGAATCCATTTGAATCACCAAAATCCAAACTAAATCAGCTTCCTACATATTCAAGCCTAAATCTAAATATGACATAAAAATAAATGACAATCAACAGAGCTTGCAGTATAGTTGTATGAATTTGGATTCGTACTCACTCAGAATAGATTACACATACAGGAGAATTGCATCTGTGTAGATCCACTTTTTTATCCGTATAGGTATATTCCAAAACCCTACTATAGATAGTACACTAAAATGGCAGATAGTCCCTTCGTGCAGAATTAGATATGCACAAAAAAATAGGAAAACACACTTCTGCTCAAATTTCTACAACATTGAATGTTTATTTCTATTCTCAATTTTCTGTCGTCAGTCAAGTCGTAGAATAAGATGGAATTCTATGTAAATTATGTCTGAGTTGGAATGACTAACTACATGCAATTATTATTCTATTTAATCTGTATCACTGTATGCATAATATTATACACATGCAAGGGGGCTCAATCTAAAATCTCAACATTTTTTTTTTGAATGTGTCAAAATTAAAAAATCCGTTTCAGTCAAGAAAAGATAGTGTCTTTATACTATGCCATGTGGATGTGTCCATGTTCTTGACTACTGTGATGTGCGCTGTAGATATATACTATATACTATGCGCTTGTGCTCTGTCGTCACGCTATAGTGAATGGAAACACTTGGGACATACACACTTTACACTCACTCACAGCGAAGGGGTAAAATGTATTTATAGCCAAAATCTAGTAAGAATTCAATTAGGTTCAGTCGATTTTACATGGTTTGGAGTGGAAGTGGTACATGCTATATGAGGAGAGGAGACACAGACAACAACAGGGTTTGTTCCTCATCCTCAGCTCAGCAGCATCTTCGACTTCGTCAAGATTTAAAGATTTACAAGATTTTCAACGAGATTTTTTGAGTTGTGGCTGTGGCCACACGGCAACAGGAAGCTTAAAAGGAGCTTCCTCGTCCTCATAGTTATGTACGATACGATTACGACAGAGAGAAGGAAAAGAAAACCAAGATTTTCCAAGATACTAAACAATGAGATAGGGAGCATACAAGGGGGAAAACATTACACATGCTAATGGAATTCTGTTAAGCTTAAATTTTATCTACCAGAGAATCGAACCAATTTATATCAAGTGGATAATATAGCGTGGATATAGAAGAATGGACCTAGACATGGAGTTGGCCTCGTCACAGTAAAGTGAGAAAATATTTTTAGCGTTAGGTGACCAGAACGAACAATGACCAAGTGGATTTTTAAGAATCTTTAACTTTATAACCGTATCTTGAAGAGAACATATAACGTCAAGTTAACGAGTCCCAAGATGCTACACATTTTGTACATGTGTTACCATTACCATGTTATTTCACCAGTACCAGTTGGATTTGAACTTGGGCTTGGACAATTTACATTATATGAGAATGTGGAGTGGGAGGACATATTTTTTTCAAATAAAAAAATAGTATAAAGCCTCTGAACCGTATTGTCCGGAGAATAGGAGAAACGAGAGCGATGATCAATTACGTGGAGTATCCACTAAATGTTTAACATAGCAGGCACTATGGGTAGAATATAAAAATATTACTACGCACCTATATCCCTACATAAGGTGTACAGAACGGCTTAGGAGAACACTGACATTTTCTTAAACATCCCATATGCTGGTCTCATACTACTACTGGATGGAGGGTGTGTGAGTGTGACATTTCCGTGGAAGGACAGATAGATAACTTTTTTAAATTTCGTATTCGTATTCGTAATTTCTGTAAGACCAAAATCTTTTTCACACACAAACATTTTGGTGAATACAATAATATTGTTGGAATCCGACAAAAAGATGCTGATCCTACAATGCTCCATAGTATGTTAGAAACAGGCACTGTTGACTGTACAGAACATTACTCATGGGAGGTGCCTACCTACATTTTACAATCTTTACTCTATAGGCTCCAAGCTTCTTAAAGCTGCCATTGATTTTCCTCCCCAGAAAAAAATCAATTGAAATAAACATAGAAAAAGTGACTGAGCACATGAATTATAATAGGATATTTTAATCCTTTAAGAGCAATAAAGGTATTTAAATTGGAGGATATCTCTGTAATGGAGAGACTCCTTAGCCTGAATAATATTTGAGGATTACAGCACTTCAACCCATCCCCATGCCTCGTCATTATCTTCTAAATACGATTTTGTCATGTTAATCTGAAATCTAAACCACATGGAATTGCTCATGGACTCATGGCTCCTGGTTTGGGGAGAGAGATCATTTTACTTGGAAGGAGTGAGTACACACACACACATATGATATAATTATTTAGCTAAAGGTGTACCTTTACCTTCCATATGTTATACTGATTGTAAAAGGGGAAATTCTAAAATAAATACTACGTCTCTAAAAACTATGTATATAGTATGGATATTTCCGTCCCTGTTCTCTCAACTAACTTATCCGTGTAATAAGTACAAAAGCGAAAAACCACCATGACATACACAAGAGTTCAATTTCAATTTTAGACATGCATTTTTTTACATGTATTTCCATATGTTATGTCATCTCAATCCACTGACATATGTGTACATTCTCAAATGTAATTATAATCGCTGAGAATTTATTTTAATAGTAACTAAATAACGAATATACAATACTTTAGGTACAATAAAAAAAATAGATGCCTGTACGACTATTGCTTGAGCTGGAAGTACATACTAAATATTCCATTCTGGATTGGGCTTAAATGAAACTTCCTATACCATATGGACAAGGCCATAAATACTATATGCGAAGTACATTCAAAATCACCAGATACATTAGATTGAGAGACAATGACAACAATTACGCAAACCCCCTTAAACCAACGCCACTACCATTGTTGGAGAAATAAATATTAGTACAATAATTGACTAATCAATTGTAATAATCCCTCAGAAATGATGGTTCAAGGAGAAGAATTAAACACAAAGACGTTCATTCAAACAGAATTTAAAAAGAGCGTCAAAGACATAATGTCATAATTATAACATAGATATCTGAGAATTAAATTAATGCTTGAATGCTAAATTAAATATTTAAATTTCATTTATCACAACTATAAAATAAAATTCAAGGAATACACAAAGCTCGAAATTGAAGACAGTCAAATCCTAACTCTATACTGAATACTGAATCTTTCACAAAAATCCTACAAAAAACAATGTGATTACTACTATTTACAATTTAATTAGTAAAGTGAAAGTAGGTAACTTCCAAAGAGTTTCTGTTATATATTTAAATAAACTTTACACCCTATGAAATGAAAGTTAACTTGCTAACATTTTAGTAACAGAGTTTTAAAATAAATATGTCTGAATTTCTCAAACATTAAACAAAATCAAAAAAAAATTAGAAAAATTACTTATAACATAGTTCGGTTCGTTATTCCCTGTCTTTCTATGATATTTAGCTGGGTATGCTACATAATGTAGCGGCACTTAATTCATCATAAATTTTGAGAGGAAGTATCTCGACTTCATATTTTACTCGAGTTTGTCTTCAGTACGAGGGACGAGACACAAGGAAAAGCCACTACTATGTTATTATTGTCACGGCTAATTCTCCATGCCACACGCTCATCTCTTTGATTTTTTTTTCAGAAAAAATAAGGAGATCGTTACGAAGTCGTCTCGTCGTAGCATCATCGTCGCTTCAGTACGTAAGTACACCCTCACACAACACAGGTAAAAATGGACGACAAAATGTATACTGACTGAGAGTCATAATAAGAATAATTTTATTGTAACGTGAACGTCCATTTTTATCACACCTATATGGGTTGGTAAATCTAATGTAAAAATGTAACATTAGCACGCTTCAATTTGTGACTATTTATTATTATGAGAGGATGACCTATTTTGGTATTCTCACATACCACTCTCCGTCACATACTTGTACACGAACGAAACAACATCCATGCTTTCACTCATTCATCTCTCAAATATTTCTTTTTCCCAACAATGCAAACTGAACAATGGTTCTCTTAACAATGTCAAATATGAACATTAAAAAGAGGAGAAGAAGAAGAAGAAAAAAAAACAATTCCTGAGTAATGTGCTGTACTTCATTCATTTAATGTAGATAATGTAGAGTGTCCATAACGTCAAGGAATGCTCATATATGCTGCTGTCTCTCTGTGTAGGGCACAGACTACACACACACACAGAAGATGAGGAGCAGAAGAAGAATGCAAAGGGAACTGACGAAGGCACTCAGAAAAATCAGTCTCTTATCTTGACTACACAGAACAGAAACATCAACAGGCCATGTGTGTGTACCTTGTGAAAAACATTTTGAATTTCACTGATTGAATTTCCTTTTACTTGAGCTATTCCCTGGAAAGCTTAAATATTACGCCATATCCCCGTTCAAAACTACATAGAGTAGGTCCTATCATTTGTGTACAAAACCAATAGCTGTATTTTATTTTCCAGCAAAATTTTTATCGAAATCACGAGTGAGACTGACTGAGAGACGGAGCTACTACTCCCACCCAGAGATAACTTCTTGAGAAGAGGATGATGGGAAGAGTTACACATATTTTCTTGGGTATTAATACATGTAGGGACATATTCTATATATATTGTCAAGATTATGATATTGAATTTTCCTCTCACACACATTACTTCTTTTATACTACAATTTCTCCTTTGTTTTTCCACGGTAAGAATTTCTGCAGAGTTAAGAGCGTGTGTGTGTGTGTGTTACTGTCAGCCAGCTCACCAAATAAGAAAATACAAAAACCAGTTTTATTTTAGTTCCATATCAAAACTACCATGTACCCAGTACCAGACTATTAGCATCATGAACATGGGTCTCTCTCCTTTCGTGCAGAGTTTAAAAAAAAACAGTTGATGACGAAATATTTTCCAAGAATAAGTCTTTGTAGTCAATAGCAACTACTAATTCCATTGGAATTGTGTATTTTTATAGAATTATTACAAATACTGATACAGATATACTACAAAGATTATGTATTTATAATTTATTATACGTCAAAATTGAAGGACTCTCTCAATTATCTTAGAAACTCAGGAGTCCCCCGCATTTAGTATGACGCTTGCAAAATTCTGAGAAAATATCGGAAAATTTGACCCTCATACAGATAACATCCTTATTTGCCTCTGCTTTATTATCTGTCTGATTAGAATCAGTATCTTACGCAAACTGACAAAAATCATAGAGCAGAGTGAGTTCCAAGGAAGATCGCCTGTACCCCGTGTCTTCAACAAGCGTCTATGGCTCAGAGATTCAGTGGAAGCTACAGGATAGTGGGTCCCTATCAGAGATTACAGTCAACTTTGAAGCCTCGTCGTGTTTATTAAATTTGAGACTGGAGCGAGCATAGAGAGAGAGTGGAGAGCAATATCTCTGATTGTGATTTCTTCGTGTGGAGTAAATAGTAGATGGTATGGTAGAGGACAGAGAGGAGAGTGATATTTCCAGCCAGATTAGTAAATAAATTAAGGCGCGATGTAGGCGCAAGAGAGCTATGTTGAACGTGGAACGTAAAATGTTGGACTCTGGAGATTTTATAATTTGGACAGAGATATGCTCAATATGTATGTCAAATCTTATAGGTACAGGAGACGGAAAATGAAATAATACAGTCATTCCAATTCAAATGGTTACAATAGCAAATACAGAGGACAGTATATACAGATTACAGAAACATAGAGTTCTCCTCGTAATCAAGATAGTGCGCCAAGTCAACATTTGTACGGAGTCTTCGGTGAATATGCCTAATCAAATCCCTTCAGTGAGAGAGAGAGACTGTTCAGTCTTCCCAGTCACACAACACAGCATGAGCAAAGACCAAAACTAAAACCAAGAGCCAAAGACTTAGAGGTATAAGGTACATATTGCATGAGCCAGTCAAATCAAATGGCAGTGGCAGAAACGTAATTCAAAGGATACAACCAAGCCATGATAGGCAGGCATGAATGACCTATGTATTAAAATGACTGGCAAGTTCTGTTAACTCTGACCCTTCCTTCCTTCCTCTCTCTCTCTCTCTCTCTCTTTCATATGAACAAACTTGAAACAACTCAAAAAAAAGTAACGTGGAGAAGCTCAAAATCGACTATGTACCCATATGCATAATATATAATGCGGAGAATATGAGTAACTTTTATTTTATATCCATAGTAAGTAGGTACCTACATATATACTCGATTCTATAATTCTATCTATTCGTAATTCCACGTATTTCTAGGCCGTAGCTGTATACTGTAGCTGCGCGGCTATATACGTGCCGTGTATGTTTAAAAGTACAAATACACGAATAAAGTACAGTACAATTGAAAATTGATCTATAAGTAGGCACGGCACGCATGCTATCAGTATAATATAAGTAGAAAGGAGCATTTAAAGTGTATATATATGACCCATGAAAACATGACATGGCATCATGATGGGAAGCATGAAACAGATTCCCAAACTTGAGTGTAGAATCTACTGTGCGCAGTAATCCACACACACACACATACACACATGCATATCAGCCAAGCACTCCATACATACAGACACACTACACACACTACGTCGTCATTCTAATGTGCTCAACAAAAAATTACATATTTTTTCCATTGCATACAATTATTTATAGTTCCATTTACTTTGACTGGATCTTCTACACACATTCCATCTCCTCCATTTAAATATATGAAGTACCTACATACTACATACAAATGCATAGTACTACCTCCTCTTGTTATTATTGTGACTATGTATTATGTATTACTATTACTATATTATTATTACTTGTGTCAAGCTTTAGACGACTGACGATGAGACTGGCACTCGGGGCCCGCTCATAAATTACGGGATGAGTATACAGAGCGCAGATTTTTAGGCAGACTTGATATACTTTTGTAACCCTCTCTAGAAAAATTACACGCAGTAGTTTTAAACCCCTACAATACACGCACTGACTGTCCCCACCCTTTGACCAGGATGACTGTCACAACATTTATGGATGGATCTCACAGACTCAAATTCGAAAATCTTAAAAGTTCAACTGGGGAAAACTGGAAATGAATGTGAATGGCTTCATCACATTAAATGAACACAAAAAAAAGAAGTAAGAAGCAACCTTCATTGTACACAGGGAGTGAGGGAGAGAGAAAGAGATGCAAGTCCGTTCCGTACTAAAATAAAATGACGATACGATGAGGAGTATATGACCTCTATCACTTATTTCATATCTCCTTCCGTAGCTCTCGTACTTGGTAACATAACAAAATGCCATCATAAGACTTGGAGTCGATCGAATTCCAAGAGACTATTGTGCACAGAGAAATTGACTGAAAGCAGAAGTCTCCCACTTGAGGAATCTTTAATTCAATAGAAACACTACACACATCCACACACATGCTTCTCAAAATCTCAACTAGACGAATTTCCTCCAAGATTTCATATGGACATGCTATACTACTATACTAGTCTAGTACTATATAGTACTATAGTTGTCTATAAAATTTCCGTCCAGATCTTTATGGTAAATTTCTTCAGTCCGACTGGACTGGACTGAAGAGCTCTGCCCTGCCGAAACATGTCTTAAAATATTTTCCATTTCTCCAATCAAAACAGAACTAAAACAATTTTAGTTCAAAATTCAAAAGGTATTTAACATTTCCATGCAGTCAAAATAAGACACATTTAAAATACTGCAATGCCACGACCGTAATAAACGAAACCATAACTATCTCACCATTCTCATCATCACACTTCAAGTTTTCATTTTTCAAAAGTGGGCGTTCACACGGGACTAATGACTTTGAAAAAAAATGAACACACTACTACTACTACTGGGAAGGAGTAGAATTTTACACGCACTACAAGTAGAGAAGTGAGTATAGAGATTAAAGATTAAGCTTAGTGGTCAGTCTTTAGTCTATTTTGATTTATAAACCTACCCGGTATATATACCTAATCCAACATAGATACTAAAAACTATACCACATAGCTACTCAAATAAGTCCCTTCCTACATGCATGTAAAATGACTAATATTATAACTAATGTCAATCTGATCAGAGTCAAATTCAAATAGTATGATTCCCATAGTAAATTAATATAAGCATGAGCTATGTGGAAGATCTAGCAGCTCTTATTAATTTCATCTCATTAAATCATTAATTATACGTTCGCTGAATGCCATTTCTGATCGACCGCAAGAGAAAACTTGCAATAATAATATATCATTCCTTTGCATTTGTGCATTAATTTCCCACTGAAAGCAAAAATAATATGACAGCCACCATTACGATTGTGTGAAAGACATTTGTCATTCGAATAGATAGATGCTCCTCTCGTCAGATGGGGAGTATATAATATTTGCATTATATTACATATATATTACATAGTACATACATCATTATCATATGTATGCTGAGGGGAAGCAGATCAACAGCACTAATAGCTTTAGAATCACCAACAGCATCCTCAGACCATTCCATTTCAATCAAATGTGTCTTCCACTTCCACAGTACCAAATAAAATATATACGTACTAAAGCATTACATTATTATTATTGTCGGTACATATAATAAAATTTGAGCAAACCACAGGACCAGAGTAGTAGACGTAGACCTCACAACGCACATAACATATGCATAATTTAAATATTTATCATATTTATTTAAACTTGCTGTAGGTTATTATTAATGTAGGCTCTCACAATCTCATTCATTATGATTACTATTGTGGACAATCAGAATATCAGAGCAGAGTATATAGAGTATATATATAGCGGAATCTCAATAAATGAACGTGGTCGCAGCCGTCGCCGTCGCCGCCGTCGTCGTCTCCTCTAGTAACGTACCTACCTACATTTTTATATGGTATTAAGGTTAAGATTTGTGGATTTTGAGAGCAAACTATAATTATAATTATTTGTCAGAGTCAGACCTATAGTAATAGTAGTAGTAGTAATAATTGTAGTGCGATATAATATTTCATATTTCGACTCAAGTAGTCGGAGCCAGTCACTCAAATAACCAAAACAAGACGAAATCAAATGTAACGTGACATGTTCAAAGTTAACCAATGGTAAAAATGATGGTATGAGATGAGCAACTTCTCTCCTACCTCCCTCAAATACAAAGTCCCTACTACAAGAAAGAGTATTCGGATTGGAATTAAGATTGGGAGGAAGGTTAAAGAACCACGAGTTAGATAAAATAAACACGAGACAAGATCCACCCGCCTAAGTTTTTAAAATTCATGTGCATGTCTTCATCTCCGACTCCGTACTCCGTCCTCCTTCTTGATGGAGGAGATGGGGAGAGAGAGGAAAACAGCTCACGCTGATCCGACAGGAGAGTGACTCGATCACGACTAGGAGCGACGGAAGGACGAGCATGAAGAGACGAGAGAGAGAGACCGAGAAAAGAAATCAGTGCGAGAAGATTTCCAAACTCAACTAGCATTCAATTGCTATATATTGCAAGTAATAAGTTAAAAAAAAAATGCAAGTACACTCCAAGTGCAGGATGCACCGAAAAAAAAGATGTGATGTACCTATACTAGGAGGTTACCTCGAATACTCGAATACATACACCTATATGTAGAGCATAATCTCAGTTTTAGTTTTCACATTACTTACGAGGCTCAGCCGCAGCTAGAGAGTCATGGCCATCTCAAACATGACTGCGCTGTTCGAGTTAAGTACAAATAATACAAGACACTAAGACACACACACACACACACACACACTCAATTTAGATGTAGATGCAGATGTAGGCTTTTAAGTATCATATGAGAGAGCGGAGAAGACACACCTATCAGCCGTGGCAATTATTTTTAGAATGCGCACAGATCACTGTAAACTCAAGACAAATACCTCACGTTATTACCGTATAAATATAATGTAGTATGGTAATGTACACAAGACTATAAAAATCTACGTCGTTTCCAATATGGTCTGCCTGTAAAAATCATACAGCACAAAATGATATGCATAATGCAAGATGCAAATATATAGATATACTTGTGGACTAACTGAGATCTCACTAGTCAGTCAGTACAACTGGCTTTCCAGGACCAGGACCAGGACTTCAACACATCGGCAAGACCATATATGTAGTGTGTGGTTCGTCCTACATGCCTACAGACGACGACTACAGTAAGTACATCGAAATCCAAAGAGCGTAATTTAGAGGGACGAGAGACCTATAAATAATGTTGGATAGACATGAAATCAAAGCATCTACTTGTTGGTTTCTCCGAAACTCAGAAATGAAAATCCCCGCAAATGATAAACCAATAGAGAGACCAAGTAGCGCTCCACAATATGCCTCATCATCAACTGGATTTTTCTGTTTTCTGTCCGTGTCTCTCAGTCTCTCTCATGTTTAGTTTAACGGAGCGTTTCCCTCTATATACGCCTTCTTTCTCACAAAATAATATTCTTCACCTTCCTTCCTTTCAACAGAACGTACCTCTCCGAGGGAGACGAGCAGACAAGAGAGAGAACTTGACGTTACTCTCCTCACTTTTGCATCGAATGGTTTTCTACTCACTCTCTCACACATGCATCCCGGCCTCAGATTATTCAGACGACGCAACGTGTGGCCTGGCCTGCTCTAGTCTGGCTCTCATATTATCTCCTCTACCTCCATGTTACTCCGTTCTGTACACTGTCTTTCTACGTAGGGACCTAGGTATGTGTCTGCACAAGGTAGGTACATACACCCCCATTTGGATCCTATACCAAGATTCCATACCGCACAAGGATCGGGATCAGGCTGAGACATTACCACCAACATTCGCACCCATATCATTCCGTATATACTACAACTTATACAGGTATACATACGACCTCCATGACGCTCATTTCATGACTTTGCCCCTCTGGTTACTGGAATATACTTTGCAAAAATTTTATGGCAACATTTTAATATTTCAATAGATACACACAACACAGAGCAGAGAGGGCCATCCCATATTATCCCACCGTGAGTGAGTGAGTGTGTGAGTAGTTTGGAGAGTAGGAGCTCTAAAACTCTTCACACAGCCATGACTCAAGACTCGGTTCTTTCTTCCTTTGACTCTTTTTGCAGGAGCAACTAGTTTCATTTCCATAGTTATGGTTCACATCCCTCTCTCTCTGTCTACCTCTATATGCTCTGAGCAGATTGGATCTATCTCCGTCAGATCTGTCAAATGGGCACAAAAGCTACAGCTACAGCTTCTCCTTTAGCTCTCTTCCCTTCCCAACGCAAGAACGCAACGGGAACGACTTTTGGATGAGAGAAGGCCATTACATTCGTGCATACGTAAATAGCCATGTATGCACACAGAGAGAGCAACTACTATTATTATTATATATTCTCTCTCGGCTCTCAAGTGTGAGTGCGAATTGCAGCTCTAAAACACGTGTTCCCCTCAAACTTTACTTGACGTACTGTCGACAAATGATAAGCAAAGCTTTTTACGTTTTACAACTAACCCTCCCAAAAAGAAAAAAAACAAGAAACTCCGCCGCTGTCGTGTTTTTATATAATTACTCGGAACGAGTACAGTGCTGGGACAGACAGAGACTGGTACTGGTACTGGCACTGGTACTGGTTTTGGTGGGCATGGACCCGGTTCACTCCAAAGTTTAGAAGAACGAAGATTCTGAAAATTATGCACACGCCACACAACTCTATTTCCTCTCAAGCTCCGGCTCTCCCTATTTTTTTGAAAATACATTTTAACGTTCTATTTTTCAAGGAATCTTTCTTACATTATTTATTTTTGAGCAACTTTACTTAACTTAAAGCCTTAAAGGATTTGTATTTTATTTTGTGATTTCTAAGTCTATATCTCAAACTGTCAAATTCGTACTGTGGCAAGGTTTTTGGAAAATAGATGGAATTATTACTCAATTTCAATTTTATTCAGTATGTAGATAGATAATTATATAACAAAAACTGGCGGCTATATAGCGTCATTCAATTCGAATTTGATTTCAAAATTCAAGTTTTTCTTTAGGTATCAACAGGTCGGTACTTCAGTAAAATTTAACAAGTAATATTATATTTGTAATCTTATCTATATAATTACATGCTTGCAACACCTTTCTTTGTTTCGGATGTATTCCCTACCGTCGCCGTGCAGTGTGTCTCCGTGATTATTGGTTTTGAAAGTTTAAATCAAATCATATATTACTAGGTATATTTACTGTAGTTCCTCTTGTGAAACATTTGGTTTTTGCGCCGGGTGCAAATATAATTAAGAAGGAAAACATTATTTAAAAATGATAAATATGGAGGGTCAGGTCATACCTTTTGCGATTAATTTTAATTACTGTGCGATACTAATATAATATTAATGTTCGTGACTGTGGCTTCGTCTTGTTTTAAGATAAAATTGAATCAGGAGTTGTCTGATGCTCGTCAGGACAAATAATCTGTCTAATAACCTAGCAACAACAATGACTATCGAAATTGAAATGGAAGCGCAAGTAGAAGCTCAATGTATAGAGTTCAGGTTCATAGTCATATAAAACGCAATGATTATTGAGAATATGAAGACAATGCACATAGTACATACAGCAGACGTTAATGTTTACACTTTTTTTGTTGTTGCCTTATTCTTCTGTTGCCATGGGACGTTGAGAAGGAAACCCATGGATATTGACATTGACATCCATTATTACTATTATTGCGTTTGTCAAAATTGAACATAATAATATGTATGGCACTATTTTTTAAATTAGCTGCTATACAGTAGAGAGCTATTGTAATGAGACGAAATTCAAATTTGACTGCTAAACTAAAGATTATGAGATGTTTACTCACACATGGAACAGGATCAATACCTGGGGAAACCCTAAATTAACACATCCTTCCTCACGTAGTAGTAGTAGTCTCCGTCTCGACGCCTCCACTCTTAATTCTAACACTAAATGTAAAGGTATCACGAACATACAAAGTGGCAAGGTTTTATGTTCATTAACTCACGGGCTTCCATTACCATAACACAGACGCAACAACAAAATTTGACATATTAAACATGGTCGTATCCGTATCATATCAGCATAGAGAGGTAGACACAAAACAGATAGATGCATATTAGTAGCATACACAGTCAAATCATAATTATATATAAACATATTGTATAGTCTCAAATATCCACAGGAAACCGAGTCCCACACAACCACAACTGCAACAAGCTGCAACAGCAACAGCAACAGCCATAACCATACTAACTCTCAGCTTAGAGCACAAAATACAAAAGTGCGAACTAAACACACACACACAATTATAGGTAGTAGGTAGGTATCGTTGTCGTTACCAAGGTATTGCATTAAAAATGAGAGACC
>JAQFZE010000186.1:0-35009 GCA_034695245.1 Dicyrtomina saundersi
GCCTATGCTTTAGCATAGTCAATATCCCGACTATAAGGTCACTTTTTATAAAGTCACCCTTACTATAAGCACGTCAATCACACTGCCTTGCGCAAAGCTTTACGTGATATTTTACCTTTTTATAGCAGCATGCAAAAATATTATGAAAAACACACCCCATCTTCAAGGCGATTTGGTTAAAGCAATCGTCTGTTACAGATTATTTTGTGAAACTGTAACTGTTAAATAAATTCCTACACTTTGTTATTCTTGGTAAAATAAACTATTTAAACAACAGTTCTTCATTTAGTAATATTATAAGCTCAGTTTGTCTTTAAAGCATTAGGACTTTTTATAACAGCATGTGACGTTATAGGCTATAAGGTCACCTCACTATAACGTCGTAATACACCCATCCCCCTTAGATGACGTTATAACAAGGTTCCACTGTAATGCGTAAATGCTTTATTTTAAGATCGTATTTACTACGTTTCGGTTATAAGATCCGGTCGATCTAATGCGGCCAAGATTATTATGGTAAACTGGGAATAATTTAACTTATAAAATTCGAAATAAATATGAATTTTAAAATTGCATTGTACAGCAGCACCATTGCTTCCAGCGAGTTATATACATCTTATCTTTTGTAAATACGAATTTATGGAAATTAATCCTATAAAAACTTGGTTCTACAATTCATTCATGGAGGAAAGTGCCATCTTAGTATAAACCGAAAAAATGTCCAGACGCGAGTCAATGCGAGCCAATGCGAGTGACGTGCTTAGGCTTGTAAGTATTTCTATTTTATTTATTAGTACCTGCTTTAAGTCATTAGGAATGGTCCATAAACCACGTCATCCAAATTTCAACTCTTTTATAACCCACCCACCCTAATGTTACCACTTCAGCATTGCGGGAACTGCTACCTTTAATAACATTGGATGTTATCAATACCTGACTATAGCAACTCACCCTACTAATAATGACACCATGTATGAACAATCCCTACAGCCATCTCAGTTCTGTTTGTATTTGTATGCACATGCATTGTTAGGCTAGGGCTAGGGAGGGAGAGAGAAAATTCAAGGTTGAAGCATTCACGCGCGCGGTCTCTGTTCTCTGTCTGCAGCCGGCACTTTTGCGGGAATTTCTCAAAATTACTTCTCATTAATCAATCGAAATAATTTTTCATTCTATATTTGTTATAAATATTACATAATACGAAAGAAAATTTTATTTAAACTAGAATTAAGTTTCAGTAGTAAAACGCTGATATATTTCTTTAATAGTGAATACTAGTCGCAATTATCGTGCTCTTTGTTTGAATTTGTTTATAGTTTTTACTGCAGTGTACAGTTTTGAAAGAAAACACATACATAGTCTGTGCAATAAGTCATAAGTGTAGATTAGGCTTTTTTCTTACTTGTCTCAGTGACTGACTCGTTTCGCGTTTATTTTCTCTGCTTAGATATCATTGTCAAGTAATTCGGTCAATCGGTGGCCAAGTTAATCGTTTGGATTATATAATTAAATTTGCAGCATTTGAATTTGCATGAAATGACCTCTGCAACCCCATCTCCGAAATCACCCGACATCTCCGAAAAGAGCAAAAAATACGATCGCCAGCTCAGGTAAAGTAAAGATACTGAATCATTTCCGGGCTCCAGGAACCCTTTTGTTTGTTTGTACAGTTGTGTCAAATAATTTTTTTTAGATAGAATTACTGTCAGCTGCTATTATTTTATCATAATGATGATGGTCTGTTGAATGTTGAATATATATGAGGGTACACATGACACATACAAAATACAACGTAGGTATTGTATTCTTAGCGTATATCGCCAGTTGAAAATCAGCAATGTCAAATGTTTACTAGTTTGTGTGCTTGTGTCTTGTTTCGTTTACTGTTTGTATTTGGTTTATATTTATGAATACTCAATGATGAATGTGATCTTAACTCACTTGTGACTCTTGTTTTTGGTTTTTCCTTTAACTATTAGATTGTGGGGCGATCATGGGCAGTACAGACTCGAGTCAAGCCATGTTTGTCTAATAAACGCAAACTCTACGGGAACGGAGATTTTAAAATCTTTGGTCCTACCTGGCTGTGGGAGGTTTACTATAATTGATAACAAAGAAGTCACCGAGGAAGACGTAGGAAATAAGTAAGTGTGTAGAACTAAACATTGTCTAGTCGAGAAATCTTTGTACTCATTTTAATATGTTTCTTGTTTGTAGCTTCTTTGTGGAGTCGTCACAAATTGGTCAAAACCGAGGAGAATGTGCAAAATCTCTTTTGAATGAAATGAACTTGGATGTCAGTGGAGAAGCTTTGAATGAGGACATTGAGCAATATCTGTGCATTTATAAAAATTCCAAGTTCTTTGATCGATTTTCAGTTGTAATAGCTTCCGAATTGAGCGAAAAGTAAGCTAAAGTACTTAGTGTTGAATTAAATTAATTAAGGTATAAGAATTATGTAGTCGTAATTTGTAGTTGGTACAGCACTCCACGGGGAGTTCGATGTGAAAAAACAAAAATCCGATTTGCAACATGTAAGTTTCGATATACACTAAAAATTCCCTATTCTTAGAACACTGAAGTTACTATCTCGAATTCTGTGGGAAAAAACAGGAAAGAGCATTCCTTTTATTTACTGCCATTGCATTGGTTTCGTGGGCTGGATTCGCATTCAGCTGCGAGAACACACTGTCATCGAGTCTCATCCAGATAGTGTCATTGATGATTTGCGCCTGGATTGTCCATTCCAAGAAATGCTAGATCATTTTAATAGCATCACGTTAACATCAAGGGACGAAGTAGTAAAAACACCCTGGTTAGTTATATTCTACAAGATGCTCCATCAGTATGTGAAATCTACCACGTCTAAGGACGCTAACTCAAATAACGCAACTCGGAAAAATCCATATCATATGAATGGTTCACAGAAGAGAGAATTTAAAGATTATCTAGAAAAACGTAAGCTTTCCGATTTTCCACGTTCCTTATTTTGATTTTACATGTGTATCAATTTCTTTAATTTTATGACGTGCCTAATTTCTACCACAATCGTGTCTTGTTTAGTTATTCTTATAAAATATTTTCAGAATTGAGAAACTTTGGCCTTCACGACGCGGATGATGTGTTTGCTGAGTCCATGAAAGCAGTTAATACAGCTTTAAATCCAACGTGTACATCCTCGTCTATTCAGGAAATTTTGGAAGATGAAAAAGTTTCCGATCCGCAGGTATTTATTTATTTATTTTTGAGCATATCAAAATTCGAAGTGATTTTATCCTGTGTATGAAAATATATATTGCCGAATTTGTATACTTAGGGTAGGGTGTCCAAACAATTTCATGTCCCCGCCACCAAGTACAAAGGGGAATGTTTGGACACCCTGCCAGGGTGCCTGAGAAAAAAATGCCTGAAATTCTACAATACCTGTAGTTACATTTCATTTTTCGTACGTTCATGTGATTTAATGTTTTATATAGAACTCTCAGTTCTGGATAATGTGTGCTGCCCTCAAAGCGTTCATTAAAGACAACAACGGCAATCTTCCCGTGCGCGGAGTCTTACCTGATATGACAGCAGAGTCAGCCAAGTATATTAGTCTTCAAAATGTGTACGTCTTGTTTTAAACGCCACATTCCTACAGTACCCTCATTGCTAATAATTTTTTCATTAGTTAGTATTACGTACTCATTCTCTATATTGTTATATTGGGCAGCTATCGAGACAAGGCAAAACGCGATGCGGAAGACATTTACAATCGGTGTCAAGCAATCATGGAAGAGTCAGGGTATAGTCCTGTAACACTTAAATCTGATGAAGTTCAGCTGTTTTGTAAAGAAGCTCGGAATCTGCATCTCATTAGAGGACAACCAATTTACGAGGAACTAGAGTCTTGCCCTGTGGCTGTTGTCGAAGAAATCGGTAGTTATTTCTTACCTGTAAAATGAAGTTATTACAACTGTATTTTGTGCTGACAATGAATTAACATGTCGTGGTATTTATTAGCTCAAAACCAGGAAAGTCCTAACCCTGATTGTATATTCTATGTGATGATGCGTGGAGCTTTACGCTACTATTCAGAATACAATTTCTATCCCGGAGCCGCAGACCCGGAGCAAGATGTGACTGAATTTAAGGTACTTACTAGCAGTAATTAGAAGTGGGATACCTACTTTACAGACATCATGGGAAGTATATAAGTTTCTTGGGTATTTTTGGTTGCAGGCCTGTGTAACTCGATTATTAAATGAATGGAACTGCAATGTGAACGGGAATGCAGATTTCATTCAGGAAATGTGCCGGTATGGAGGAGCCGAAATTCCCTCTGTGGCAGCCTACATAGGTATTTGAAGCTGAGAAGCAATAATGAAAGCATTCGTTTTCCATACAGTATCGACTACTCTAATATGTGCGGTATTTTATCGTATTGGTAAACGCTCTAACTTGTAAGTTATATTGATTAACGATTTTTACATACATGTTCAACTATTTTTACAGGGGGATGTGTAGCCCAAGAAGCAATCAAAATAATTACGTCCCAGTACATACCTTTGAATAACACCTTAATCTACAATGCTGTCGACTGCTCGTCCACTACGTTTGTTCTGCCTAAAAATGGCTGAAGTTAATTAGGATATATTCTTATATCTGTACAACATACGAAATACAACTATTTCTTAAATCACGATTTTTTTTTGATTTCGATAAATTTGCTATTTAACTCAATAAATTAAGTAATAAATCCGATAATATACTCGTAAGTACTCAGGTACAGATGATTTTGAAAGTATTTCTTGTAAAATTCTTCTATTTTAAATTGCCTATTGGTTAAAGGTCTCAGCACAACTGAATAAACTGAAACTACACATTATTTTTTTGAAATATAAGATTCAAACTTTTTGCATAGTTCTTATATACATAGGAAATGCATTGTATGATAATAATATATGATCAATCAAAAATGAAATACACCAATGCCACGTTGCTTAGCAACTGCGGAAACACAATATAATTTTTGGGTTTTTAATCATGCACTATCATTGCATCGTGTAACGTTTTGAATGAATTCAAAGGAATTTTCAATTAATAATTTACCTCTGAGAGTAATACATTGAATGCACTTATGCATATTATATATTATTTGTATTCTCTATATTTTTGTATATATTCATTTAACTTACATACAATTTACATAATATGGAGTAATTTAACTTATAATGATGAATAATATAACACTGCGTCTCGCCCTTCACATTCTTCAGCAGATCAGACCAGAGCAGGACAATCTTTAGCCTTTTAGCATATAAGGAAGTGCAAGATACTTACGACAATATAATAATATAATACAGAATATCTATATACCCTAATTCTAATCATAGTAATAATTATAATAATTGTTCATTAATAATAACAATCATACAATCAATTATAATTGAACGCAAACACGTTTTATATAAATTTCATACTACTGTTGAATGATTGCGGACAACTGGGAGAGTAGGAACACTGAAGCCCTGCGTGAGGCTTTATCTTATTTTTTAAATTTACTAAACTGTCCCTTGTCTTGGCTTGTCTCGTCTTTACTACTCTACATTCTCAGTAACTCAGAGCCCCCAGTCATTCAACGATAGCAATACAAATATCATTATTACGATCCTCAGCAACTAGTTTTAAAGAAATCATCTACTTATCATAATATATTGTTCTAGTAATGTATACAGTAACAGCACTACCACTAAGTACAGAATAATAATATAATTTATGCTGTTCAAAATTAATTCAAATTCAGCAACTAGGAATCTGTGGTTCATAATATTCACAACTCTTTTGTTAAATTAAATTATTAGTTTCCTCCTACAACACACTACCACATTAAATATTATTATTGAATGTCTTTACATTTAAACTGATTAAACTCTACTACAGGAAATTAAAATAATTATTCATCCCATCAACACTTATTACGTATAAGTAATCATATTATATTATTAAGAGCTAATAAAGCAGGCTTGGTTATTTTTAATTAAACTAGGACGTGAGTTCAGTGATTTAGTAACAATTATCTAAATACTCCAATAATAATTTTCCTACATTAATTGTCAAGTACGGCAGTTAACATAAGTGAACTGAATCTTAAAATTAACAATCAAAACACAATTATATTGCAGAATGCAGATAGTGCAGTAACAGCATTAGATTTTCCATGTTAATTCAGATTTTTCGATTTAGATTTTGGCGTGTACGTAGCACTAGCACTAACTTTTTTTGACTTTTAATCTTTTAGTTACAACACAGTTACGTTTTTTAAATGTATATATTTTAATTTACGCATCGAATAACACCACCGTAGCTGGGGAGAAGTTAGGTTTCCTGGTCTCGAATTCAAACACGTTAGCAATTATTTAACCTCTAAAAGCCCTTTTACTTTCTTTTTTACTGTTTCAATTATATATTCATATTCATCAATCCTGGAACAATTTAAGTTCAAAGTTTCTTTAGCTCCTGTTAACTGCAATGATATTCATGTTCCTTTTTATGTGCTAATATATTACATATTTATATAGATATATATGGTAGTAATAAGATTTTATAATTACATTAGTATGTTGTTACTGACTAATCGGTATATATAGATAAGTTTCAAATTTAACTGATGCAAGATCTTTCGATTCTTTTTTTCTTCTTACAATTAGTAGCATCTTGATATTTATATTTATGTATATCCTTTAGCATGACAAACAATAATTAATGAATTATTATTATTAGTATTACTCTGAAAATTACACATTCCATAGGACATTGTATGTTCACAGTTACAGTATTCATAATTTTATATAATTATATTCCCAATGGGAGAGAAAATCAAATCAAATCATGATTTTTACTTAAAACCTGTCTCATTATTACTTAACGGGAATTTAAACAAAATTGAATTTCGTAATATATTTGTATGGCTATCTTGGCTGTGTAGAGCAATAAATTACTTTTCACTTTCAACCGATTAATTAATATTTTTAAAGTAATGTTTTTTCCAAAAGAATGATTATTTATGGTTATATTCTAGATTAAGATTAGTTTTTAGTTAAATTTAGGGTGTGAGTTAACTAATATGAACTTAGAGAATGAATTTTCCCAAAACAAGACCGACCAGAATCGCTGCGATGGCAAGCACTATGTACAGCATAGGGAACGTTGGAGGACTTGCACTTACTCCTGAACCCATCATATTCCCGCTTGCATCTCGGGATGATTTTAACTGGCGAATTAGTTTCTCTATTTCTTCCTATAATGTTACCAAAACAACAAATGAGGAAAACACATTTCAAAGCAGGCAAGAAGTCGAACACATTTGAAATATAGACACAACTAGTTACCCTTAGTTGAGAATTTTCTTGTTTTAGCTGAAGGACATCGCCGCCGGATCTTGCTGTGTTTTCATCTCGTCCACTTACTCGCCCCTCGTCCGCAAATCCCTGAAAGAATATATAAAAATGCCATGGATTAGTTTTTTTTCTTCGTGAAAACAGTTGATAACGTAAAAGTTTGTGCTAAACAGATAAACTGAAGTAGACACCACTACCTTAGGTTTATGAATATCTTCATGCTTAGCGCGTGTGACTTTTTCCTCTTGGACGGCATTGAGGTCATTTTGACTGGCAGCGTCCACAGGTAATTCGAAAGCACATCTAAGCTTTGTGTCCATGAGCTTTGTTGAATCAACGTCTTTCCACTGTAATAAAAACCAAGATACACATAAAAAAAATTAACGGATGTTTAAATAGATCACGAAGAGACGCGAATCAATGCTTCCAGTTCCTGCACGACATACCAATAATAATAAAAAATGTATTCCGGTCACAAGAAATTATTCATTTCTAATCATACAAAATACAGCAGCAACTCTTTAATTCTAATGGATTACCAATTGATCCATGTTGACTTCTCCCTCTGGTGCGAAAATCGCTTGGACCATAAATTTATGCTTGTTAGCAGTAGGTTCTAGCTCACATGGTTGAAATACGACTACAAATTCACAACAAATACATTAGATTAAATTTAATTACCCACACTTACAAGTAACAAATTTTGCTTAAACAACATATAAAAATATGCTACAAAGTAGTTATTATTAATACTTCGAATGGGATTTCCTCATAGAATTATAATCAGACTTCCTTAAGGTAGTCGTCTAATTAATTAATTATTGCGTAGGGAAGCCAGAAATGGCAATTATAAAATATCCATTTCGATTACTTGATTTAATTTCTGTTTTTGTTTTGTGATTTTCAAAAACTATCGAAAAATTATAACTTACGTTAATTTCTTAATTTAAATAACCATTTTGATTATTGCATTTTTAGTTTTTTGTAATGTCGAGCAAGATCGATTTCGATTAGCACCCCCAAAGCGAGGATACTATGCTTGTTACACATTACTTAATCTTATTAGTAGTTGCAAAAAAATACACGTGTTCTCGCTGAAAAGACAAAAGTCAAACCATTAAGTATACTAGTGGTCTAGTATACACGCAATTCTCACTACAAACAAAACAATTGGTTGTTTAAAATTAAAGGAAGCCATACTATTCCTCAAGATAACTTTTAGATTATGGCTTCATTTGATATTAGGCGCAAAATAATAAGACACGCATTGCTTGAAATAGTAATAACAGGAGTAAATACGAGTTAGACACATATTTGTTTTCAATTCAACTCCAGTTTTGACACAAAGAACTAAGGATTATTCACATACCTAATGTGGAGAATTTATTTATAAAAAACAAATATATATACTCAAGAATAAGTACAGAAAAATGTTACCGGCAATGCTCAAATTCGCTCCAGGTTCAAGAAGACCTGAATTAGGTCTTACACAGTATCGCTTAGGGGCTGTAGTTTTTATTTTAAAACAAATTCTCTTCTCCGATGGGTTAGTCAACTTCAACAATGATGTTGTAGGGGTGGTGAAAGGACCTGCACATACAACATATAGCATTCAATTACCCAAATTAAATTATATGATCAAGATCAGCATCTTCTTTTTAGAGCTGAAGTCACCACTCATTTTATTGCATTAATGAAGACGCTTTCAGTTTTTTTAAATTCACAACCCACACACACACCAAAACGTCAATATGTTCCGCCTCATGAAAGAAACACAACGATGTCCCTTAGATAAATATTACCACATGTTATAAGGTAGTCAAAAATAAAAACAAAACTAGATCATTAAAATATTATTGATGAGGGTGTAGGCAGGCCAAGTTTAACTTTTAACTTCCTCAGACTTATCAGTTGGAGACCGAACGACTTCAGTAGGTAAATTAAATTCAACACAAAAGTTTGCACAGCATGGTTGCTGATCTTATGAAGGTGATAACACTGTCGCCACCGCTACTGTTGACTATCATCGATGTCACTGTCACTAGTACACATACGTAGGTACGTACGCCTATTTGTCCTTAGAAATGTGTAGCAAGTCTGTACTTTAAATTTTTCAAATCAGCTAAAATTCAATAAGTAATATGCCTCTCCACGGGAGCTATTATTGAGTATATTGAGATCAGATAGAAACGAACAGCTGACAATCGGTGCACAAAATTCTATCCTAAAGTTCGCTCAATTGGCATGTTACTTCCTGCATCCACCTGTATTTGTAAATTGGTATTTCCGTCTCTGAATATCAACATTAACCCTATGGCCAGGCTAATATTTATGCCCGTACAAATTTCAGCAATCATTGGCAAGAGATGACAGAGATTCCTTCCCTGGCTTCTTACTGCCTACATAAATTTATCTTTAACTTGAGTTGAATGTCATACACGAGTAAGAGGTTCCTTAACTGAAACTTGTAATGAAGTAAAGCTACTAAAGCTAATTGTGAAACGTGAACTGTATACAACCGATCCTATTTTTTTGCAAACCATATTTAAACACCAACGTGATATTACAGGAACACCAGACACAAATAAATCATAAGGGTCTCATTATAGTATCGAAAAAAAAACTAAAGAAACATAATACATCTAAAATTACAAATTGCCTTACCTTTAAATTTGAGCTCATGCTCAGGTTCTATCCGTAAAATTTGTTCGGGCATTTTTTCTCGTCCCCTGTTATTTCCACTTATTGAAGAATTCCTCCGATATTGAACTACTCAATAATTGTTTATATTTGCTTGGTGAAGAATTGTACGAACTTTAAACTGAACACTTGATTTCTTCACTCTAATTTGATATCGCTCTCAGCGCGAGGGAGACTTTTCAAGCAGCAACAATAATTATTATGCTGACTCACAAATTTTCTGATTCTTCGTTCACAAATTATTAAACTGACAACTCAGGAAGAGGCAGGTTGGTAGTGCTGATACTGATGAAGCAGACGATAGTCAGGAGATCTCGAAATACTACACTCCAACACCTGCGAACACCAGAAATCTAATTGGAAATTACAAAAATAATGAAACTCGCTCTCTCTCCATTTAATAAATGTACGACAATACATATGACAATGAGTGATGAGAATATTCTCAAATCAAAATCAACTCCAAAAGAATACGTGTACTTGATCTACTGCACTCAACTGACGTTTACTACATAGATTTTTTTTCTATGAACTGGATATGCGTGTGTATTTAGTTGATAGTATTTAGTATTAGATATACATATAATGATGATATATACGCTTTTTAAACTCTCATGACTATGCTATTGAATATAAGCTTTAGAAGTGCTACTTTAATAAAGTAACTCGACTGTTCCACTGTTCCCACTATATGCTGTTCTTCACCGTCAACTAACAATGATTATTCTCACTTCGTCATTCATACGCGTACATCTATCAAGACCGTAACTAAACTAACTCTAACCATACGAGAAACGAATGAATAGCAAAAAAAAATAAAAAGAACGAGTTGTAAAAAGAGCCAGTACTTAAGTATTATGAGTCGAGTTTTGAGTATGACTACGGTCTGTGACTACGACATCGTGTAGTAAGTTCAGTCAGTCAGCCCAGTCAAGTCTTCTCTCACTACAGTCAACCAAACAGTAGCAAGCTCTCAAAAAACTATGATTCAACAACTTAATACCTAAATACCTATCAAGTATTATATTTACTTTAACATTTCCCATTTAATCATTTACCATTAGCAAGGCTAAACACTTCCTCCCGTTCACGCTCAACTTCAACATCAGTCAGTTTTATAACATAAATTATTAACTCCTACCATTCAACATACAGCATATTATACACATCGAATAAATTATATATAATTAATGTGAGCTATAAAATTATATAAAAAAAGGAATACCAAAAAATTTAATTAATATTAATTACTTACACCTACCTCCCTTCCCCTGCTCCTACCAACTACTATTAATATCAAAAGAATATATAACAGAGCCAATAATAATGAACCATTTTACTTTTGACACTAAAAGCCTCTCTTTTTCGAATCCAAAAACACTATACTGACTATATATTTTGCTATCACAATTTTAGAAAGTACTACTGAAATTTTTGATTATTATGGTAGCTTTTGCCTGTTTGATCTGTATTGTCAGGTTATATAGTCAATAGGTCAATATTATTACAACGTCAAACTTGATGGTGACTACTTTAACTCGCACTTTAAAGTTTCAAGTTGCTGGTTATACTATTTCCATTCTTGTCTCCTTCCTGAAACCGATTGCTGAGACGGTTTGATTAATTATATATCCCCAATTCTGACATACCTTTTCCAAGATATTTTCCCTACAAAAAACCTGGATGTGACTGTCGATGTCGATCTTGACACGAATAAATACGATACGATACGACAAACATACAATCAGTGAGTGTGAGTAGTAGAATAGGTAGATTAGTAGATAGGAGTCTTGTGTACATACAACATATAATATAATTAGGATACGGAGTCCTTTACGAAAAATGTATGTATATGAAATGGGGTTTGATTTTTGCACTGACTGTAAGTCATTTAATTTAAAAGTCTCGTCTGTCTGCTAAAAGGTGTCCACGTCGAGTTTCACCAGGACATACACACTTTCAGAACCAGAACTTGAGCAGAGACCAAGAAGAAGCGGTAGGTCTAGGAGTATATTTATAATATTCTTCAATGAAGATCGAGATGGTTGAACATTTAAGATTAACCAAAACCAACAACAACACAGAGAAGAACAGCAGAACACGAAAACCAACAACAACACGAAAAGTCTTGAAGACTAAAAAATTCACTAAATCTCCAATGCAAAAGTCCAAAATCCAACGAAAGGCAAAGACTCAAGTTGCTCTCGTTACTGTACTGTGTGACTGTTGTGTTCTTTCTACAAACTATTTAGTTATTTACATACATATAAAGATATGATCCAAAAAATGATCCAATACGTTTTTCAACAGAGTAGTAGTAGTAGGTTTAGTGGTAGAGGAATTGGAATTTTAGAATTACCGAGTATTTTTCTCTCTCTTTTTCTTTTAAGTTGTTTAGAGTGTGGAAAGCTGTAAGGTAAGGACTGTAAACTGTAGGGGAGCTAGTCAAGTCAAGTAGAAGAAGACTAGAACGGTGGTGAACGGTGGGTCCTCCGTCGGTGTCGGTTTCGGTCTTGGCTGGTTCGGTATCGGTAGTAGTAAAAGTCGGTTGTCGGTAGTAATAAGACAGCCTATAGAAGATTTTGCTTATAAAGCTGTAATAGTTCTCCTACGTACATACTCACTCTGATACCCTAAACGAGAATACAAGTCAAGCTTAGGTTTTAGTCAACTTCTATCTAGAGAGAGGCACACAGATCTTTATAACTTATTATACCATTCTTGACTTCACTGATACTGATGCAAATTCGACTGATTCTCTCTAGTTTCGAGTATGTTACGTTATGTTGTTTCTTTCGTGGTGGTAGTAGTACAGCCATGTACAATGTAAAGTCATAGTCGACAGTAGTGTCAGTGAAGGGAAGGAGAAAGAGATCGTCCATCCAGTCACCACAATGCAAAATAGTGGCAGTTTGCCAACCATCCACTCGCAGCAGCACCCGTCCTTTCCATTTTCCTTTCACACGTTAGAGATCTCCCATAAATGACGTCACTCAAATTATTACTCTTTTGAGACCCACCCTGTCATCCTTTTAACTTTACGCACACATTTAACACAAAGTGTCATCAATACTCGATGTCTTAGCCCTCCCACCCAAAGAATGACAGCATTTAAGGGCAACCCCTCAACATTCACCCACCACGAGACAGACAGACCCAGGCAGATTTTTTAACCGTACACCGTACCTCGACGTGAACTACAACAAAAATATTCTCCACACAGATCGTGAGCCCCCCACACACACATCGAAAGCATAGCATACTTTAGTATTGAGAAAATCTTTAGCTAAAAAAAATCCTTCCTCTAGCCTCTAGCCAGCCGCCTTTTAGCTAGCTGAACGCGGGAGCCTTGTGCGGCGCGGCTTTTTAAGGAGGCTACGTAACTCGTGGCGCGGACAACAACCCGCAGAGCCCCAAAACCTAGATAGAAACAACTTTTTACTTTCTAATAAATGTTACTTAAGAAACCTTAGAAAATTATCTGTTTCACAACACAACTACTGTCTATCCTTTATTCTTTTTACCCATCCTCCTTGTCGGTTGTCCTTTAGTCATTCCCCAATAAATAAAAATTTTATTTTTCTCTAAGTACTCCGTTTCTTTCTGTCCTGGTCGCAATGTTATTAGATGCGGCTACGTACAACGTACACGTAAACGTAAACGTAATATGGGGATCCCCAGTCTAATCTTACCACACTACACACTGACGTGAGAGTGCATCTTGTAGAATCTTCTCCATGCTATATTGCTATACACCGTCCAAATCATTCACATTCACATCAACGTTTTTTTTATTACTTTGAAACGACGTGGATTGGGCTTGGGCATTGGGCTCACAGTCAGAAGTGAGTAGTAGTAAGTAGTGTGGTATCTTTTTTTTTGCCGCTGCTATAATTTTATTATGGGATTCTATATGTCTCGTGTGTGTGTGGGATTGGGATATGCATACATTCCACATTAGTGTTAGTTTAGTTTGGTTTTATTTAGTAGGTAAAAGTTAGGTTCGATTCGAGTTTGACTCTGCCATAGAGTTTTTAATGCTCAGGACCTCAGCTATGAGCTGATAGATGATATGATGGCCAGCAGAACTAGAAGAGCCAGAGAAACATTTTACATATATCCGAGTGGAGTCAGAGAGCTGAGGCAGACGTTATTTTTCTATTCCCAAGCAACGTCATTTGTTCACTCTCGGTCGACAGTGCCTATTATTCTAGTTAGTTTTGAGAGGAAAAACGGGAGGAGAAGCCAGAACCAGAAGTAGCGGAACGCATATACAGATCTTGATCTAGAACATTCAGAGAGGAAGTCGGAGTTAGCTTTAGTATGTACGGCACTGTAGGCTGGTCAATACGAGAACGGGGAAATGTTTGAGAATGTCGTAGGTTTGTTTTTCTCCCTTTTCCCTCAAATAAAGCATTGCCAATTCAATAGTAAAATAGCCTCAAGAGTGAGAACTACGACTACTACCAACTACCATGTGTGCCCAACATAATATATCATGGACATGGATAGGACCAGGACGAGCTCTACAGAGCTCAGCATTTCTCGGCGTTTGGTAGTGCTGTATCAAGTTGTCGGTTTTATTTGAGATCCAAATCAGATTAGTTCCATGGAATTAAACGATTAGTCAGCCTACTATTTTGGTTCGTGGCACAAATCAATAACCAATGAGTTCCAGTCTGTTGTTATATTACTATGTGTATGTAACCATGCTGCATTTTACACTTACTGCATTAAACTCAAAACTAGTTATTTTTTTTAATTGGCGCCAGTTTTGAAAAAAACAATGCGCTTTTTAAAAAACAATGACCACGTAGGTAAAATCATAAATGAAATTGCATTATTTGCGCAAACAACATTTACATTGAAGCAAAATTATACTATACACGTGCACAAAACAGGGCAGTCGCCGTATAACGTACTTACGATTAGATACAACGGAAATCATGAAACGGACGATTTTAGATATCCACTGGTTATATACCTCCATGCTACAGACTAATATATGATGAAGTACGTTATACAGCGATTCCACAATATCGTCTGTGAAGAACCAAAATGACCCATATCCATTTGTAGCTAAAAACAATATCCACTATCTACAAAAATATTCAAATATGTCTTGAGAGCATCTAAATAGAACATTTTGCACTTTTCAAAAATATGAAAATAGAACATTTTATACGCTTTTCAAAAATATGTAAATTGAACATTTTACACTTTTCAAAAACTCTTAATTAACATTTTACTCATGTTTTTCATTTTGTTTTTATGACATAGCTCGATATGATTCTAGCTTAAATTGGATATGGGTCATTTTGGTTCTTCTCAGGCGATATGTTGATTATGTAGCGATTACACGCAAAAAATTATAAATTATGCCTACGATACAAATAGTTGCTTTTTGGAACTTATATAACGCTTAATAGTGTAGGAACAAGTTTCGGCTTCTATACTTTTTAATTGTTTTGATCAGTTGAAATTATTCTCACGTTGCTCCTATTGCATAAGTTCCCCTATACGGTTACGGTAAGAACTGTACAACACTAGTTACACACTAGTTCATGAATCTTACTATACGGGCTAAATAAGGGAAGCTTGTTTTTGTATCATATGGACTTTGTGAGTGAGTGAAGTTGTATTATTTTCGTTGGAGCTGGAACTGGAGCTGGTCTTTTTTATGCGGTCTTATGCAGAATCCATGAGGCGAAACTCCAACTCTTTATTGCTCACATCACAGGAACTGCAGGATGCAGGCAGAAGTGAAAGGATGACGATGACGAAAGAAGCCCTTCTGCCTCCTACTATCAGTTTATATGTCATTTATTCCTCGACTAGTTAAGTACACTGTTACACACAGAATTAGACTCTGTAAGTGTCCTTCTGTTCTACAAATATACAGCCAGCCTAACAACTCTGATCCGAATCCGAACCAAAACGGGTAAGTTTAACATTACAGGCTTGAGGAGAAAGCCCGAGAGCCGAGACGTAGACGCAGCAGCTGCAGAGGGAGAAGTTGAGGAATGGTCGATTCCGGTCCGGTAACGGTTTTTTTTTACATCCATATACCATAGAGAGTGCTAATATAGACGGGTTTATTGGGCGGTTTGCCTCACGGTTTTAACCACGGCGGAGAGAGAGGCACAAGAAAAACGGCTCAAAGTGAAAAAAAGGCAGAATCAAAATCGAATGGAGTGAGTGGTGAGCGCGCCCTCATATTAATCCTGTGGTAACGTGACTTTTACACAAAAATTCCCCGCTAACTTTTGAACACTACTGTTTTTTATATGGAGTTTCTGTTTCTGTTTCAAAGTGAAAGACTCTGAAAGCCACAACAAATGTGAATACACCACAGTAAAAGTAGTCCTGCCGAAGCTGAACTACTTTTAATATTATTTACAAAGTGGAAAAATAATTCTTAATTTTAAATATTCATATTTAACGAAATTGTACATTACAATGGGTGGAGACCACGGCCATGGGCATGGAATTCCTAAATTACCCGACTGGAAAGTTTACAAGGTCGAAAATGTTCCGGAGTTGGTGAAGAATAAGAAGATTTTGGGCGACATGGGACTGAAGGATCCATGGGCAAGGTACAGTTGACTGTTTAATTAATCGTAAATAAAATAATTCTTACTACATAGTTAAGGAATTGGTGAAGTAATAAATTTAGTGTTGAGTAAATTTTCGTCGTGGTTGAAACTGGAAAGTTATTTTTCCGGGGAAAGTAATTTATATTTATTATTTCAAAACTAATTGCTGACACCGACACGAGCAGACAACCAGTATTGGCTGACCCAAGCAACACTGGCAACTGGGGGAGCTCATCTTCCTAACCTAAAAACTAAATTAATCTCCACAATGGAGTCGAGTGTAAATTGAAAGCATTAAGAGTACTTAATTAAGACTTACTTTAATAAAAATAAATATTATGTACTTTTTTCAACTAACCCTTCCATTTAGTACGCAAATTGTGGAGTATTACAGAACGTAACTTGGCCTCGGGGTTTTGGTAGGTCATGGAAGGTAGAAATGTGTGATGGGAGCAGACCTCGGGTGCAGAGTGTGTTTTAAATTGTGGATCCAAATCACACCAGCTTTAATTGTATTTAAACATTGTATTAAACATCTCTGATCTCGTAAAACGTTAAACAAACGTAATTTAGTTACACATTAAAAATCCTGACTTGGTTCCTTATAATGACGTCAAATTAGCTTTCTGTTTTAATTTAATTTATGAGGACTTCTGATAAATGAATTATCAGGACCATTATACAAGGTTTCTTTAGAATGGACTGTAAATACTATTGCAATATACTAATTTTATAGTTTATTTTGTACCGCACTGATTAGCCTAATTTTTAAGAAACTGAGCAAGCTGTCAGGCTACTGGAATTGTGCGGTTGTAGACATTTTCCCCAATGGAAATTTTCCTCCCGAACCGTGCAGAGAATAATTTCCTCCCAGTATCAAAATCACGTAACCAAAATAAGCGAGTGTTCCTTTGCAGACAATTTGTATTCGTAGTTATTTTCAGATATATGCTACAGTTCTGAACTGAAATACTAAAATTCTCCTTTTCCCCATTTTTTTATGAAGTAATGATTACGTAAGTATTTATTGATCCAAAGAAACGAATATAATATCAATATTATTGCATAAGTAAATCGTAAGCTTATAGGATTTAAAAAATTATTTTAAGCGTTTTTATATCTTTGATATTCCAATTTTATATTTAAACTTCATAAAAACTCAGCATCTATAGTTGTAGATTTTTTAGTCATGTTATATTACAGTATGTATATCAATTTTTGCTTGTGAAAGATAACTATACAACATAAAAGTATTATTAATGTTCCTTTGGGTTATTTTACTTCATTATATTGCACAGCACACGTTTTGCTAAGCAATGCTTTTTGAAAACCAATTTCTGCTATTAATTATTGTAGATTCCAGATTGATGCTTAATCAAGCATTTTTTGCATTGAGGTCATACTATTTATATGATTTTTTGCAATAATATTGGGATTACATTCGTTGCTTTTGATTAATAAATATTTACGTTGTCCTGTAGCATATTTCTGAAAATATCTAGGAATACAAATTTTCTCTTAAGGAACACTCGCTCATTTTGGTTATGTGATTTTGATACTGGGAGGAAAATATCCTTTGTACGATTTTTGAGGAAAATGTCCCGGGGGGGAAATGCTCGTATACCGAACTGTGCAACTGTGACTTAATAAAGTTTTTTCTCTAAAAGAAATCTTTCCATGTTAATTCATAATTTTGTCTTATAATTACAGGAACGAAGTTTGGAAATACAAATACTACAATCAATATTCGAAGTGGCAAATACTTAATAAAGTAGGCGGACGAGGAATGAAATGGGGTTTCCTTGCAGCTCTTATCACTACAGCAATTGGTTACGCCCTTCCAGATGAACATGAACATGGACATGGAGACGGTCATGGTCATGGACATTAATGCTCCAAGTCATCATTTTAAAAGTTAATCAATTTATATCGCAGTAAGTCATAAAAGCCACGAATATTATGTATATAATAAATTGCAGTGGTGATCCGGTTACTGTTTAGTTGGTGTTTAGGCCATATGAAAAATATATATGAAATCATCCAGCAAGAAAAGTGTAACGGCACGGTTACGTTAGTTCCAAATAAATAACACTTATACAAAACGTTTGAATTTTTAACCTTTCATTATTTCTCATTGTAACATTTCCGCACCGTATTGTATGCCTCAGTTTTGTTTTATTTAGCTTGAAAGCATTTACTTAATAACGATTAAGAGGAATTCAAAATGGTAGCCAAAGTTTAACACCTGAATGACGCTACGTACTTTTTACTTACCGTAGCATGGCATAGCCATTTATTAAGAAGCAAACTCGTTTATAGTATATCTGGTTTCTAGTATGCTCTCACACATGCAAAAAGGACGAACGTAATTTTTGAAGATTTAAAAAAATAATGCAGATTTCGCTAAAAATTTAGTAACATGAAAATGTAATAAACTACATAGTAGTTATATAGTAATAATTTATTAATAACACATAAATCATCATCATATCGTTACACAGTTACACAGTAAATAATGCAACACAACAGTATTATTAATTAATATTATAACCTAAAAAAATGTATAGTATGGGAATAAAATATTGGGATTTTTATTGGGTTGAACAGAAAAAAAATCTAAAAATCTTGAAATGAACTACAAATGTGACACGGTGCTACTAACTTCAGCCACCATCTCCTCTGCAATAGTTTTCTTCCTTTGTTTTCTTGGAACACGTGAATGATAGAAATCTACAGGATTATCCATAATCCTACCAACTTGGAAATATTTAGGTCTGGTGGTGGGTAAATTATTACGTTTGTAGAATCGTTTCGTGTCTAGGGCTGATCGAAGATGTAGTGCATCCAGATCGTTCTTCCTCTCCGCATTCATTTCTGTTTTGGGTAAATTAAACCACTGAGGTCCTTTTGTTTTCTCCCTTTCATCCTTTCTCATTTTCTTTATTTTTCTTTTACCCAAATTTTCTGAGGGCTCAAGCGCACCTGGATTATCTAATAAGGATAATTTCGATGACTCTAGATTCACACTACTGAGACCGCTCGATGTAGTACTGGATGTTGGGAAATTTAATGAAGCCGCTGGAAATGGAGCAATAGGGTTTTTGCTCCTACGTGAAAAACTATTATTTGTAGATGAAAAATTTTGGCCCCATCGTTTATCATTGCCACAGTCAAAATTGAATTTCTTAAGTTGTTGAGCCTCGGGTGAACCTGAAGATATTGGAGTAAAACAAATAAAAAAAACGAGACTATTAATATCACGCATAATGATCACGTATGTAATAATAATTTGATCTATACCTTAATACAATGGCAGGCAATGAATTCACGTATGTACCTCTATTACTGGTATTATGTAATACCCACTACTTGCTTAGACTTATTATTATTGTAATAACCACTTACTTTCAAGTAGTTCGGTGAGTGTGATTGGCTTGTCGCCGAAATATCGCCACATTTCCTCACTCTTCCGACCCCCTTCTACTTTCGATGAATCGACCATTTCGATAATATGCTGTCTTCGTCGCGTCACGTTCACTCCTCTTCTAGTCTAATTTCTTGCAACTTCTGAAAATAAAATGAATGTAACAATATTCGAATATGAACTTGTAATTCCTAGTATTATTTTTATAAAGCCAATTATCAAGAAAATTTTTACACTCCTTCCCAAATTCTATAGTTGTACAAATACAAAATGCACAGTAATCTCAGTTACAGCAGTATCTTATTGCTAGTGGTAAACTAACCACATAATTATGGGGTAGTTAAAAAATACCTTTGCAACTCTCTATTCAAAATTTTGAGTATGCATACATGTGCTAATTATAGAATTCAACCCAAAATATGTCAGTTGCATAGTTAGTCGTCACAGAAAAGTAACTTAAGACCCTTATTAGGACTTTAGGACTATATAGTTCAGTTCCAATTAAACGTTTCTTGCACTTCGGGTTTGGGTGACCAAGACTAACAGAACAGTAATACCACATCTGATATTTTGTAATATTCAATCCTCTACATTCATATTTCCAAAGCATAAAGACAAAGTGTGCCTTCAGTTGAATTCGATAGCAATTTTAACTCGTCGTTTTAAGACGGAGACTCCGTACCACATGCAAGTGTTCATTTCTCCAAAACATTTGCCAAACAACCCACACGTCACACAAATAAAAATATCCATCATCATTTTCCACTACTTATACTAATAATTGATAAGACAGATATACATAATTTGTTGCTAAGCTTCCGTAAGTCGTAATAAAGAACTAGTTCAAATTATTATTAATATACTCCGCATTTACATTTGCTAAATTACTTGACTAAATAATATACATAATTTCAATTTACTATATATACAATTATATAACCGAAGCTTAGCTTATATTTTCCCACGCTTATTTCCGTGATAGCCCTCAAAAATAAATGTATATATCCATACATAAATACATATATAAGGTATACATAATACTTATATCTCGTCTCCACTTTCCACTTTAAACTACCATTTGCCATTTATTGTGGTTTTATTAACAGATACAGATGGGATATTTCTGGCATTCTAGCCTAGCCTGGCTAAGTAGTAGTAAGCAAGGAAGCCACATCCACAGGACTTTAACCGCAAATAAAACCCAGTTAGTCAAAACAGCAATATAATATAGCAACACCTACAAAAAACATCGTTGAAATTAAATCTACAGGGATGTAAATGATGTACTACAAAAAATACAACTAACTAGGACTCACTGCAATAAGGAACCACCCTAAACAACTAAACTTTAGCACTGCACAACGCATGGGTTACTAATTATTATTGGCTATACACAACAAAACATGGACCTACCCTTGTAACCAAAAATGTGTGAACTGTGTACCAGTGGCAGATTATATAGGAAAGTTAATATCGAATTTAATTCAAGCAGAATTAGATAGAACAAAAAACTCATTTAAATTTAATCACTTTTTATATAGGACTATGTGACTGCCAAATTATCATTTTAATATATAATGCTTAAATTTTATACATCTTTTAATTATTCCAATATATTCTACTATATTCTGGTTTCAAGTTATATTTTCATTATTTTGATTAAAGAAAAGAAACTCCTTTCCTTCAGTTTCTGATGAAGATGATGACAAAAATTAACATTTTTTGTCTCACAATATTTCGTAAATATTGTAAAAGTTTACGGTATACTGCAGTCTGCCCAGTATGATGCCATATAACCAAAGGCCAAAGTGCAAAATACTATGTACATACATATATCACCACAACATACTTTACCTATAGGTGCACAGCACATCAAATGTCAACTTCAAATAACATTAACAGTTTTCTTCATAGTAACCCCTATACCTCCTACAGACAACAATGTCCTACCCATGGCATGCAATACGAATACGAGCCAGTCCCATGTCCCATCAACAAAATATAACAACAATACTATATAATATATTTTAAGTGGGAAAAAATGGAATACAAACGACATACAAGGAAAAATGATGAAGGAGAAACAACACATTGCGGTTAATATATATATATATATACTTGGACAGCATAGAAATGAACAACTTAAAAAGACAACAACAGCAGGAGCAGTTCTCTGCGAGAGAGTAAGTACAGTTAGGATGATGATGACAAGAAGGAAATTAGATAGAGACACGGAATAATTATGATGGAGTTTGGGCATGACCGAAACCCAGGACAAAATTAAACTGTCAACTTCATTATATTATTTTCAGCTTTTCTCCACAACAACCCACCAACAACCCAACGGAGGCAACAAGGGACGGGAAGCCAATAATACAAACGATAATAAGTACACGCCTTCATACTACATACTACAAACATAATATTATGTAGCTATGCATTTATTATATAGTGCTTAAATTACTTAAAAATACTTATGCAGCTGTTCTTGTTTTCTCTCAGAGTCTCTGTCTCTACTACATTCCCACGTCCTCACTTCCAAATCCCATCACATATAACTATATATACACAAATTACAAACTACATCAACCGATTTGCATTATTATTTTCTCGTCCTTTCAGCTCTATGTAGGACTTCCAGTAAAAACGCTGCTAAAAAAGCATGTGCCTACCTATGTAAGTATGTACCTTCCTGAGCACCTCCCACCCAAAACTTTTTCCACAAGTGGAAGTTTTGCATTCTAATTTCTTACACATCAAGACCAACAACATAACATAATAATCTGACGGAAAATATTATGACTATTACGTATACTGCCATGCAGCGTATTTTTCCTTCTTATTTTATTATACATAATAATATACTATCCCCATATCATTCTCATTATTGTTCGGAAGATTTGAAAGATGCTGAAAAACTAAGTGAGTGCTGCTCTGGCTGATGCTATGCTTACACCAAGACCATTATATACCAAACAACAAACAAGGTCCAAAACCTTAACGTTTTGAGAGTGTTTAGTACTGGTTCATCTCGTCACATTACTAAAACTCAATTATTATTAGAGCTTCGCGACTTGGTTGGAGTTTTTTTGCCGAGACGGTTTTCTTTAAACTAAAGCCCAGGATGAGTTTTTGATTTGAGCCCGAAGAAAGCTATATGAGAGTGACTCCACTTTGACTTTAGCTCGATGCCGAGTGAACGGTAGAGAGAGAGAGAGAGAGAGTTGAGTTAAATGACTCAAATAAGGAATTTTTTATGAGAAGAGGAATGGACTGAAAATTTCTGGGCTCTCCACATTTTATTCGTGACAATGCATGTGTAAAAAGCCAGCACAAAGCCGTTGCCTTTGAGGGCAATTTCTTTCATCGAGTCATTCGCACACACAACCCCACTACTCGCACTCACGATCAGAGCACAGTCTAAATAACAGTACTCAGGAACTCAGGAGAACAGTAGCCCTGCTCAAGAAAGCCATAAGAAGGAGAAGACGACCAAGACAGGAAATAAGACCAGGGGAAAATATCATCAACGCAACGAGCCGACGACGGCGACGACGACAACAGCCGAAGAGCAGACCAGAGCAGAGCTCACAAAGAGGCAGGCAGGCAGGCCGGCAGATGTGAAACGGATAGAAAAATTCAGTTTTAAAAACAAACGGTGGCAGAAGGGAAAGACGGCACAACAATAACTGGACGCCAATAAATAATGCAAAATGTCAAGTCCGCGAGTCCGAACCAATACCAATACAAAAACAATACAGCTATACCTGTACCTATATAGGTACCCACGTACCCACAATGAACATTTTTTTCTAGCAAAAGGAAATTGAAAAAAAATACAATTCACACATGCTTTATGTTCGTAAGGCTATAGGGCTCACCAGGTATATGCTGCTACTGGTAAAGTAAGGCGAGCGTACTAATACAAATAGAGTTTTAGATTGTGAATTTTACCTACAACGGCTACAAGTAAAACATGGGACTGTATTTTGTATTGAATTGAGTGTGAGATTACGTGAGAGAGAGAGGCAGATGAGAGGAAGGAAAAGGAAGAACGGACGGTCTCCGACTGAGTGCAATGACTGAATGATGATAATATGATAGTCTCTCCCATAACTACGGATGTGTTCCGCATTCGCACATATTATACAGATAGGTACTTAGGTACTTAGATCAGACACACACACACACACACACATCAGACTGATATTAGGATACTGATATACACACCAACACCGGCATTCCCCATTACACACATGAGACACATAATATATTTATGCTCCTACGTAAAAATTACCAACGGAAACTAAATAGGCAGATCCCTAATCTCCTCTCTTGTTACACTACACACAACAGCCAAGAACCAACAAGAGAACAAAACTCGGGATCAGAAATCAGTTGCTCTTATTATTAATGTTATTTATATAGGTAGGTACCTACCTATGTACCATCACCTCATTATTATGTATAGACAACATCCACATCACAAATGAATTTCGATTTCTCACTTCACAGGACTCAATAATTGTGCATATCTCTCTAATAAATAAAGTTTCAACAATATGAAGCCCTTCCCCTCCTCATGACTCTGATACTAATTGGGTTTGCGAAATTCAACTGCAAAAAATTGGAAAAACTATACAAAATACCTTCTGGTATATGAAATTACGTACATACCTACGTAGGTAGGTACACCTTTACAAACAACAAAATAACGATTCGCGATATAAATAATCCATGCAAAATCCATCGTAATACAAAACCTTCATTTCCTCAACGGTTAAATTAGATCTGTACTAACTAGGTGCAACCTTTTGGAAGTGTTGAGCAACAATAAATACTTAATCAAAAACAAAATTCGAATTCGAAACCTTGTGTTATGCATACCTTATACTAAATTCGGACATAATTCCAATCACATTGTAACTCCTATATTATGCTAGACGCTTTTTATATCGTAGTCCTTTTAGATCCTGATGCCTAATCCTAATAACAGAAATGCATACGTTAGTACATACTATGTACAAAGTTATTCAGATTTAACGGATGAAACAAAATAAGACCAAAGACCCTTAAAACATATGAGCACATTATATGCCAAATTATGTTATGTAGCACAATGAGCAAAGACCCTCTCGAATTAAATTTACGACCTCAATTTCAAATTCAAAGTATACATCAGTAAGTACACATATTAAACATAGCCTATATCCTATATAATTTCCACTACATGTAATATGTAACACACACGCTTATTAAATAGTAGGCTGGGATGTCGCCCGCCTATAGCTGTACACTTGATGCTCATTTCCTCATTAAATACATCAGAAAAAGAAATTAGGAATCAGGATCACGAATAGATGAGAAGATCGAGATCGACAATAAAGACTGCGACTGCCTGTACTATCTGTAGTCTGTAGAACGTTCGTAGTACTGCACTGTACTGTGCTGGGAGTTGGGTTTATTTGGAGCGCATTGGAAACTACTTATGCACAGCAACTAATTATATAATTCCAAACCAAATTCCAGTCATTCTTTCATTTTCTATATTGACTTTCATTCTACAGACCTAGGTTAGGTAGGTCCATACATAAATAAATTACAAACGTAATTAATTAGGTTTATACGCAGCTACACTCCGTAATTAAAAGGGAAGGAGTCCACACAATAAAACATTGTAATACTACAGACACAATTATACTTAAAATTAAACCACTGTATAGGTAGAATTAAAATAAATAAATTAGATGAATATCCTCCGAACAGCCAAGGACCAAGGATAACAATTATACTGATAGGAATTATGACTACAGACTCGCAAACTTGCAATCAGTTACAGACAGCATTGTACATACAGTCAGTATAGCCCAAATGTAAATATAAGTATAAAAATATCAAAGTACACAGTCTTTTATTGGCTCGTTCCGTAGTTCTTTTAGCGCATGAAGGAATGTGCAAAAATATATGTCCACTATAGGAGACGTGATAAAGATTAAGTGTGTATGTGTATTTATAGATCCTGATTTTGGTAGATAGATTCAGCTATAGATAATTACTTAATTTTTAATTGTATGTACCTACTTACATACCAACGTAACCAGTCTTTCTCAAGATCTCAAGGTTTCTTAAATGCAAACATTTTCTATATAGGAATTCAATATAGATTTGTTTAAGAATCACACACTGCATGTAATCGAACAAACCAAGAACTATTTTTAAGAAAAACAATACGCTAAATAAAAGTCTATGTACTGAGACCACCAGCTACCGTCTAATGGAAATAAGATGGTTTAAATCTTGTGGACAACTGCATTAAAAATAAAAATAGCTTATTTACAGGATTTAGTTAGAAAACTGGCCCGGCCTTGTCAATTGTCAGCCAGCACGAATACGAACGAGAGCGAAAACAAGGAACGTAATATGTAAGTAAGTACGTCACAGTAAGTACTTACTTCCAAGCATTAAAGATTAGAAACAAAACTCCAAGCCCACGCTATAAAATAAAGCAAATTTTTTTGTTTACGACATATAATTACTTATTGTGTATTTTTAAAATAATTAAATTTAATCACGAAATTCCAAATTCCAAAAATTCTTAACCTCGCCAACAAAAGTTTTCTTGATGAAGCTAATCATATTATATTTTTAAAAAATCATTTCATGCTACACATACTACTAATGTGTTCGTTGCCAAGTATATGAGGTAGCCAACAAATTAAAAGGTGAATCAAATAATTTGAATTACTGCACTGGTGTATAATAGTATACAAACAACTGTAGTGCATGTCGTTATAATTTTGTATACAATACTGTACATACATTATGTACATTTAAACATTTTGAAAGCCAGACAGCCACCAACCAAATTATATTTTAAATATCTCTGAATATATAAACAACACTACAAGTAATTCAATGCATTACCTTTGATTGTATTCACGCCTGTATCACTTGTCCTATAAATATATAGTAATTCTCAGTCTCTCAGTCTGGATTTGACACACGCCGACGACCCACACCGCCACAAACAAACAAGTCAAATTAAAAGAAGCACACAATCAAAATAAGTCTCATCATTTCCCTCGTGTATTAGTCCAAATTCCAAATAAATATGTGGTCTCGGAGAAATTGTTCAACAGCAGGGAAAACAGCTTAATACTTGAAAAAGGTTTTTTTAATGAAGAATGTAGAAGAAGAAAGGCTTATCAGTAGCATCAACAAAAAGATGTACTCTGCTTTATAAATACCATAAAATTAAAATCTTGTGGTCTAAAAAAAAATACTCAAAATACTTGTGTGACAGCCCTCGTACTAACAACGTGGAGGGATGACAACACTTTTGACGTGAACAAGAAGGACACACAATAACACTAACGACACGGTAACTGGGCTGATATATAGGGAATTCTCAAACTTTTTAAAACAATTTTGTAAAATAGTCAACACAGTAGCAGGAGTAGTAGTTGGTAGTAGGAGTAGTGGGATGACAAGAACTTATATAATAATACTTGGTGAAAATTTGATGTAGTAGTAAAATTACTTCCGGAATAATAGACTCGTCTCTCTACCTCGCCTCATCTCACTCCGACTGTCTCCCTGTCCCTACTGACACTGTTGACGACGCTGCTGTGTGTGTGTGTGGCAATGCAAATGGGAACGCAAGGAGACGCAAACTAATGTTATAACGTTACGAGGATTTGGCCCTGTTGTCTGTTGTGGTTTGTATTTGAGAGAGAGAGTGGAGGGGAGTGTGTTGCTCTAACGAAAGTAGCGGTGACGGTCAGTGACACCACCTTGTCTTCATTCAGAGCACCAAGAACAGTGTTGGAGATCAGATCAGAGAGGATGATCATCAGAAGAGAGGCTCCTGATCCTGGCCTCACTTTGGCTCCTACTCTCCACTGCACTTTCGTCCATTCGAATTCACTCACATCAGAATTCCAATTCCTCCAAAACCAATTCAAAATTCAAACTCACGATTTACTCACACACACACAACTGAATCTTTTCCCATTCTTAAATTCAAATTCCCAGAGTCGCCTCTCGATTCTTGATCTCTCTCGTCTTCAATCTTCCCCATCCCCACCACAACACAAGCGTCTCATCTCCGACAACGACAACAAACTCGAGAAGAGAACAAGAGGGAAGCAAGAGTCAGTCACACACACACACCGAGACAGACAGACAGAAGTTACATGGAAACTTATGCTCCCCTTTAAATACTTATCTACTTACATATATTTAATGCTCTGACTGAAGTGAGTGTAAAAGTACAAAATCTCTCCATCGGATCGGCTTTATTTCGGCATCGGCACCGGCATCGCGGATCGCGGCATAATACATTATTATCTAATCTGACTGACTCAAGGTATAAAGTCATAGCCCAGAGCCCAAAAAGTCAAAGCCAACAAGAGCGTAACTTTGGAACGTAACTACCTATACCTATACTCTGGTATTAATAATAAGACTTGGCCAATTTCTTTTTCTTATTGAGGAAGATGCAATTGAGTCGGAGAGATTCTCAAAATCCCAATTCGACTTCTTCTTCTTCAAGTTTCGAGCATTCACATCCCTATGTGTGTCTGTCCATGCTTCCCGAGCCGAGGCCGAGGAACAGCATAACGTACAATCAACTGTGAGTTTTAAGGACGTTCATACCTGGCCTGGCTCTGGTTTGGTTCTGGTTCTGGGTAGGGCATATCGTAGTATAGTAACCCTATGATAATAAGCCTATTGACTCCTCTGCACTGTGCTCACAATCAATCCCCCAAGATTCAAGAATTCTGAGGCAAACTGCGAGAGTCTCCTTAAGTTTTGACTACTGCAATTGTGGAGTCATAACATGATGATTATTCCTATAGCTATTTTACTATTGATTCACATACCTATTATTAACCCTGTCGTGAATTTAGATGATGGGGGCGGCCTTCAGCTTTGATCTTTTACCTTTCAGTTGGTCTTTGAATTATCTCCAGTATAAAGTATAAAATATTTTTGTCAACAGTCATAATGAGCTTGAATTCATTTGGTTTATGTTTCCATTTGGAACCTGTACCTACATATTATTATATCGCCACTGAAGAAGCAAAATTGCCCATCTCCATTTTTCGACTTAAATATAGTGTATAACTTGGTTCTTAAGCACAATGGCACCCCAAAGAAATACCTACTTGGTTATATTTTGCCGACAAAAATATATATACACAACAAATTACATTTTTTTTTTAAATGGAGATTGGCAATTTTGTTTCTTCATTATAGCGATATATAGCAGATGCACATGAGTGCTTCGTATCAATCAAAATCAAAATGCATTTGGCCGCTGATAATATAAAGCAACTAAACGTTTTTCAATTTTGTTTTTATCAGGAGAAAGGTGCCAGTATGACTGCATACTTAGGTATCTAGCTCCATTCTATATATTTTCCCACAGATTAAATGTACAACTCACTAATTACAAAATAATTATTCACCCATGCATTTTCCTGATGATATTGTAATTGTAATTACAGAGTAGAGATAGAGTATATTATGGGAAAATGCGATACACACAGGTCGGTGTTGGTATACTTTTCCCCCCAAAACAACGACATGTCCACGTCCACGCACGTGCAAATTTTGATTCTTTTGTCAATCTGTTGCAAAGCTATCATAAAGCAAGTGTGAATATGTTAAATTACACAATACAATAAGTAATAAATATTGATTTAAATTTCCTTGAAACTTCAGTCCATAGTATACCAGATGCTTAAATAGAGGCAAGAAAAGGAGAAGAAATAAAACGTATCAGTATCAGTATTATTAGTAATGTTTCTTCTATGGAACAGAAACAGAGATAAGAATTTCTTCATTCCGATGGGCATGATTGAGCTCATGTATATTATAATGTCACATGATACAGAATAACCAAGTCATTTTGTTAGGTATAGGTGTAGTAGTAGGCACTTTGTAATCGTGAAGGAATTGAAGTCAAGTGTTAGAGTATTTAAGTATTAAGCACTGTGTAAGTAGTAGTGCCAGTGTGCAGTGGTAAAGAATAATGAGTCGACTGAGTAACAGTAAGTGGTAAAATGAGAATCAGAAGTACTTTGTCCTTTATTATGCATGGGAGGTGAAGATTTGAAGATGGGAAGGAAGGTATATAGAGGTATGTCAAGTAAGTCAAAGATCCTTTCGTCCTTTCCTCAACTTTCCTCAGCTCATTTTCTTCATTCTACCAATTCTACGTCCATCTAAGAAGCGAAGCCTCAAGGGTTTTTTTTCTTTCCTTCACCAACCAACTACCCAACTACCAACTCCCAACATGAATTCTTTATTACGTAAATGAACAAATTGCAATCTCCATCAGTCTCATCGTCAGTATACCTACTTACATAATGCACATAATATGTAGCTCCTGAGTGGAAGTACCGTATATTGCAGTGCAAGGAACGAGCGCATCATGCCACTGACACTATCCACAAGAGAGGAGAGAGGAGCAGAGAGAACATGGAATGACAATGATACCCGAGAACATCCTCCTCTATACTATATTATATATAATAATATATAATATATTAACCTTTCCTCCCTCAGCACCACAGCACAGCAGCCTCCTCAAACTTGTACTGTTGTACATTCAACTGTGAAAGTTGAAAGTACTTTTTATTCCACATTCAGCAAATTCAGTCTTTTATTGTATCATCATTTTTATCCATTCCTAATTCTTATATAATGTAGTATATTGTATCACCTCAAACAAACTTGCAACTTCCAAGCTACGCTGAATTATTATTGCAGAATGCAGATTTGATGCGGAAGCTGCGTCTACGGCCACAATCACCCTCTTTCTACTACTACATATATTATTACTAGTAGTAAGCCCAAACCAAGTAACTGGTAATATCAACAGTAATCTAGTCTATAATTGACTTTCAATGAAAACGCCACATATCTCAGAAATCAGAAAATGTTGTGGATTAATAAATGTATTCATCTCAAACAGGGCAGGACAAAGGAATTAATTTTAGGCAGCATTTTGTTTCAATGTAAAAACCACCATTTTGATTTTATTGATGGTTGTTTTCTTTGGTAAACAAAAAAGTTCCATTTACATATTTCAGAAAAGTGCAAAATATTCTATTTGCTTGATTCTAAAATGTGCAAAATGTTCCGTTTACATGTTTTTTTGAAAGGTGTTAAATGTTTTATTTACATGTTTTTGAAATGTGCAAAACCTTTTATTTGCATGGTTTGCAAGTCAAAATGTTCTATTTACATATTTTTGAAGTGTCAAATGGTCCAATTACATAATATATTTTTTGAAAATTTAGGCAGCGGGGGCTGCCTACTCTGGCCAAATTATCCAGCCCTGATCTCAAAAGTCAGTGAGACAAAACTGTGTGCATGGAACACATACTATTGCATGAAGCTTATCATGATAATTATTGTTCTACAAAGCTCCTAAAAATAATTTTATTACTGCTTACTAAAAATTATTAACCCTACTAAATCTCTCGGAAAGAAACCTTTCGCCCTTTCTAGAAACCAGAGAGAAATACATACATCCTTAATAACGTTAATAAACACATAAGACAATGTGCCTCACATTATGAAACAAACCATTCCATCAACAATAAACAACCCAATACCAGCTTAAGTAATAATACGTACCACCACGAATTATAATGGTTTGAAGATATTTCAATACACCTGTCACACGAACATAATTATACTGGAGAAAATTCAACTTATTACGTAAATAGCATCAGATTTTCCAACTATGTACCGTATTTCCTGCAATAGTGGACGATGTCCACTATTCAAATTCCGACCTCCATTATTATAGGACCGTCTACTATTACAGGTCCGTCCACTCAATTTAATTTCAAATTAATTAGTCTGTTTTAAAAGTAGGTACCTATGTAGGTAATATACTATGTACAAACGCAAACAAATTTTAACTTACAAATTATCCGAAATGCAAATGATCTAACACAATAAATCAATGTTTCTTCCTACAATAATCTCTTTTTAGTTTGACCTGCACTCAACATAAAAGCGAACTTTATATTTTACCTAGAACTTAATAATTCAACTAACGTTCTAGCACAAGGTATTTGAAGATATATAGATACAAATAATTTGAATTTATATATAGACTGCTCCTGAAGGTTCAACGTATTGTAAATTGGGCATTTAACGTAATAGAAATATTTAACATTTGAATTTACAACGACCGCTTTAGGCTGAATTTTATTTTACTTACTTCTTAAATTTTACAATTTAGAGAATTTAATTTATGAGTAATTTAATAACCACAACCCCAAGTGTAATTGCAGACCAGTCTACTATTCAAATTTTAACCTCCCAGTCCCGTCCACTATTAAAGATACGTCTACTATTCAAATTTTGATCTCCCAGACGGCCCGCCCAGATCAGTCCACTATTATAGGCCCATCTATTATTAGAAGAAATACGGTTAAGTGGGTATTGGTTTCTGCTTATTTGTGTCTCATGACGGCAACTGGAATTGGACTAGCTACAAAAATTATGTTAGAATTGCGTGCTGTACACAGGTAGAGAAACAGAAAAACTCGATTAAATCACGGTATAGATATACGACACTAATTATCGTTAATCATGACCAATAGACGACGAATTCAGTAGTTGAAGTGGCTCGTACTGAGCCACAAAATTGAAAAGCTTGCTATTCCTACACTAAATAAAATATTACAGCTAGTAAATATAAATGTGCTTTAACACAATATGTAATTGGATTGAGATATATTTTTATGATATATATTTTTAAACAATATTTTAAATATCACATTATACGCCGTATGTTCCTGGACCTGGACCTAAACTTCTAAAGTCGACAATTTATATGCGTTACGTTTACGTGTTTATGCTATTTATGTAATTTACGCACACAATTCGATATTTTGTTTGAGTTATGGTAATGTAAAAACTTTCCAATAATATTTTTGAATTTGTCAAATTTAATTTTTAAATTTTGTTTTTATGTGTAAGGTTATTACAATTGTCATTGCTTTTAAAATTTTACAAGCTGATATCTAACTAATCGCTGCTAAATTCCAAGTTAGTGCAGCATAAAATAATTCCAACCCCAGATGGGGGAACAACTAACATGATGCTCGAAACCAACCGAAGTAAAAAATTTTAACGTGGAATTCCAAATATGAAATACGCGTTCTTAACGTTGCTTGCCCCAATAATTCGAAATCTTTGAAAACAACAGAGACAAAAAATTTTATCGACAGTTTTGATTGCTTTAATTCTGCTTTGTAATATGCAATAAAGCCAAATATGAAATGACTAAACAAACATTTTCTAGAGATACGAGATTTTGGTTACAGCCTTTTCATTCGTTTTACTGCGTTCGAATTCGAATTAGAAACTGAACATTAATTAAAGAATCATGTGCTTTAGCATGTGAATATTACACGACATACTGCAAAATGCCGGTTTACTCCTTATGCCTTACTTACTTTCACAAGTAACTATATTTATCCAACATTCTTTTAGTCCATCTGCTACAATTATTGCTATTCGAATTATTAGATGTTAGATGTTAGATGAATAAACTTGAACCATGCGATTTAATAATTTCCAACCAAGTAAAGGACAACGGACAAAGGATGTGCTGACTCAAAAATATATTCTTACCGAGGCAGGTTCAAACTAACAACTAAACGTAGACAAACTTCGATCACCGACCACCGAGTATCTAATTATCTACTTCAGTAATTTACTTTACGCGTCAACCTGTGCGTTGCGTTGTGTTGATGACAATTATAACTTTTAAAAAATAGAAAATACCAACAAAAAAAAAAGAATATGACACTGAAAAATGTTTTTAAAAAATTATGTTTGATTAAAGAGTATACTCACTACAATCTCAGAGAAGAGACACGAGGGTGGAGGGTAGCCAAGAAGAAGCAGCCACTATTCAAGCTCACAGCACAACACAAAGGAGCCCTTCAAATTCTAATTCGATTGAAGCCTTGTTCAATTCAACAATTTAAGTTGGTTGGTGTTGGTGAACTTACAAAACCCTGATGGAATTAAGAAAATGATAATGACAATAACGAATGTCAGAGTTCACGTGGTGTATGATTTGGACTCTTGAGAAAATTCAAACCACCCTACACTACCTACACTAACTATAAGTATGTGTGTATTTCACTCCACATGCTCTTCATGCTTTTCTTTTGCAGTGCACAAAGAGTTGTCCATAAATGTTGTCTGGTACTGGTAGGGTGTTTGGATCCAAAGCCGTTATTACGTAATGTTAAAATGACGACATGGGGGTGCGTTGGTCCTAAAATATAGATAATTTGGGTGACATCTTATACAGACAACCCTCGAGTGTATCTGCTGGCTCATTCGAAAAAATACCGGCGGCCTTGAACAAGAAAACATTTTACAGTGGCGCTCGCACTTATTATTTTACTCTCCTCCATGGAATGATGGAATATCGTCGTTGAAAACTCTCCACAAAGATGGAAGTTAAGTGGAATTAAATGACTTGGAAGTAACATGAAGGACAATCCTGAAACTGAGCATGGCCTCCACAGTTTTATATGTTAACAGTTTAATACCGAGACCGATAGTTTAAATAATTAAATAATAATAATAATTGTAGTACCAGCTACTTGGCTTAACTTATTCTTTTAAAATTGTAGCCATCCTGAAGAAACATGACAACTAGCAAATGACAATCTACTTATACTTAAAACTAGTTAGGTATGCAAATTATTTATGCTGTTTTCGGATGCATTTGTTTGTGACCTTACTGTGTATGTGCGTAAGTAAATGTTTAATGTCTGTACGACCAATAATGAATAAAAAACCCGAATAATAATAATATGTAGTAGGGTTTGCCCTAATGGTGATCACGTCCCTAAT